>CAKALG010018881.1:0-32986 GCA_916700815.1 Helicolenus hilgendorfi | reverse complement strand
ATGTGATTATCATAAAGTGGGCATGTCTGTAAAAGGGAGACTCGTGGTTACCCAGAGAACCCATTTTCATTCACATATCTTGAGGTCCTTCGCAACTAGCGGCCACACTGATCAAATATGAATCAATATTCTGTTACATTAATGCCTATTTCTCACCTCAAATGTTTTCAGAATCATCTTGTAGTCCACGGTTTAGCTGTAAAATGAGAACGTTTGTGACGCAGCAGCCATTGTGAAATCTGTTGAACGCCAAATTCCGGTCACATGACCGGAGCACAGCCAATAGGAACGCTCTCTCTCTGAAATGACCTGTGATTGGTCAAAGTCTCCCGTCACGGGCTAGATTTCTTAAAGCCTGAAAACAGAATCATGAGGAGTTGCAGAAGTCTAGTTTTCTCTCAGAACACTTTAGTTACAATGTGCTGAAAGGTTATTATGGAATTTTTGCCCAATGATGCCAAAAATATACCGCCTACTGCCACTTTAACTTAAAAGTTAACAGCATAAAATCACAGATGTGTCATTTCAGTTTGCATGCAAAGTGTTAACTTCCATTAGAGTTAAACATACAAGCACAAAGCCGGCTGCATTGTTTCTCGTGGGCTTGTAAAGACAGTGATGGAGATGTCGAGGGAGAAAAAAAAGACATGTAGGCGAAATATACATCCTTCCTGTCGGGAGGCTGAATGGAGGTGGAAATAGGGAGGGCTGTGTGGGAAGCTGTTATTATAAATCTATTACTGCAAAGCCTGGACAATGAGAACGGCTTTTAATGGAAACACACAGAGAGAGACGTTGCGGGGTGCAGAGAAAGGTGTACGTAAGCAGAAGAGTGAAACAGGTGAATACGCGCGGAGGTGCAGAGCTAAGCAGAAAAAATACATGGCAGGGAAAAATAGCAGGCTGTGCACTCACTTATAGGCTATATGCATGCATCTCACATTAGGGCGTAAGGTGTTTTAGATCACTTGTAAACAAAAATGCAGCAAGTTTAGAAATATTTTGAAAGTGAAAAGCGAGTTAGCTCCACTCGGGTGGCACCCACGTGCGTGACATGCATCAAGAGGAGGAGGAGAAGAGGGTGATGAAAAGAGAGGAGGAGAGGGTACATTATAGTGCAGCCCGGAGGTCACTTTAATGAGGAGAACTGCCATCGGGTCGCGTGCCAATGAGTGAGAACACGCAACATATGCACGCACAGCCCTCCAGTGACCTCTTCATCCTCTGCTTCAGACCCCTCCCTCCTCCTTTTGGTTATTAGGCTGTCTGTCTCAGAGAAGTCTAGAGACGGAGGATGAGAGGAGAGGAGAGGAGAGGAGAAGGCGTTTGATGTTTAATTGAAAGCGTTATGCTGGATTTTCTCTGATCTGCTGCAGAAAGTGCGAGCCTCTCTCACACTCTCTTCCTATAAGCTCTCTCCTTCTGTTTCCCATTTTCCCCCCCTCACTCCTTCCTCTCGTCCTCTCTTTTGTCTCTCAAAAAATACTATCTCTTGTGTGTATTCTTTCCCTCCTTGTGGTCCGTCCTGTCTTCCTTTAGCTCATTTTTTCCCTCCTCTGATCTTTTCCTTCCCTGCCAGTCTGTCATGTGTGGCTCTCCTTCTCCGTCTCAGCACGCCACGGTGATTTGATGCCGCACTTCACTCTCTTACCTCTTCCCGCCTTTCCATGCACGCACGTGTATCTGTGTGCTATCGCGTCTCGACTTTTGTGTGAATTTGACACGAGCAAAGGCTGTCATGAACTCAACAAATCAATTCCCTCCAGTGTCTTGCACTGGCAGAACTAGGCTGAAAACTCCAGCCTGCTGCTTTCCACTGCAGGGTTTAACGCAGAGAGCCGGGGGTTTATTTATTATTCATCTAATTCAATTCCCCCCCTCCAACCCAAAAAAAAAAAAAAATTCTGTGATTCGGTGGTGCATCTTGTTACTTGGGGAAATGATTAACTGGGATGTGCAGCGTATCAAATACACAAATAATGTTTTTTTATGATGTGTTGCTTTGTTGATCCTCGCAGGGGATTAGTTTCTGCTTGCTAACTTCGTGGAGGTTTTGAGTGCAGGGTCAGATAGAGAGCGGTAGCATCCCTGGAGCAAGTATCAGGATTTTCAAATTGGAGGTAACATTTTTTGCTGAAGTTTGTCGCGGTCCCGCTGTGAAAAGGTTATTACATGTTCGGGCGTCAAACAAATTGTGTCCTCTCCATACCCCGGGAATGATTCGTCTTCTTCAGACTTTAGTATAAGTGTAGTACATTTCTCACATTTGCCATCTCTCTTTCTCAAACCTTTTTTTCTGTCATTCTATCTCTTTTAAGGGTATAAAGGTAATGGAACAGATTCCCAATCTTGTGGTGCACGTTGCATCATCATATTACCTCATTACTGCCTGTTAAAATGCACACGGACAGCAGATTGGTCGATGCTGTTCACTATGCGGACCAAATTCTATCTCTTCTTCTCTAAAGTCCAGAATCTTTTGAACAACCTATACAAGAAGGAAAATATTTTGGCTCAATATGTTTTGTGCGTTTATTCAGTAACATTTTATGGAAAATATTTATATATATATATATTTGTATGAATTATTATGGTTTATTGTCTTACATAACCGTTTAGCTTAGGTTGTACAGATTTTAGTGTCATACATTTGAAGATACTCCAAGAAATGACATCATAATAAGCAGAAATACCAATGTAAGCACTGGTGAAGCATTTCTATTCTATTCTCTATTGAGTTCAAAAGTTTTATGTATTTTATTATGTTTTATGTTCAAGTCTGTGTTTTACCTGGCTGCTGGACAAATTTCCACTTGGGGGACATCAAAGTTGAATTTGGAGTAGGCTCCCAGTCCTCTTTTCGGAGGGGAGGATTGAGACTTGCTGACATGTTGCCCTGCTCTGGCTGGTCTCCACTCTCCTAACCCTAAACCTTACGTACTGCCATTGTAAACAGGGTGGTACTCTTGCCCTCCATCTCACTAACTTCTAAATTAAGGAAACACATTTGCTAGCAGATCCTTTGTACAGGTATTGTATCACTTTTTTTTTTAAAACTATCCTCTTTTTGTCTTTTTCTGTCCCCCCTCCCCATCTGTCTGCAGGTAATAAAGGCAGTAGAGGAGAGCTATAGGTTGCCGGGTCCTATGGACTGCCCTGAGGCTTTGTACCACCTAATGATGGACTGTTGGCAGCGAGAACGCAGCAACCGCCCCAAGTTTGATGAGATTGTCTGTCTGCTGGACAAACTCATTCGCAATCCCAGCTCATTAAAAAAGCTGGTCAACTCCTCACACAGGTATGAATTCACAACACAAAACAACAACACATCAAAAACATCAAAAAATTCTTCTCCTAAGTCTTTTATTTTGAAGAAAATGTGTTAGGAATTTACTGGGATTTTTTTATTTTGAAGCCCGGCACAAATTAATTCTCACACCTATTTATAGTAAAATACTACCTAATGTAATTTGTATTTATTTGTTCAAGAAGAGTTATATATGGAAAGTCTGAGAAGCAAGTGAGAAAAAAAAATTCTGGTGATCCATTTTCTGATCTAAATAGTTTTCGCTCCTGTTTTTATTAACAGGTAAAAAAAATAAAACATTTAATCCGTAAAACAGGTGGGGGAAAAAAGGTTTTTACAGTTGATTTCTTTTTTTTTTCTGTGTATGTTGTTGAAATACTCATACCTCCATCCCATATTCTAAATAGGAATAAAAGCATTCATGTTTTCTTCTGTGAGTTTTAATTGAAATAACTTCTTAACACACATTATATGTACCTCATGTTTAGAGTGCATGGATAAATTAAAATTCACTTGGAAGGAAACATCAGTGCTTTTCATTCTATTTAGAACATGGGGTAGTAGTGCACTTCAGCGTGCCTCTTGAGGTCGGTTTTTACACATGGCAAAACTTTTTTATCACCTGTTTCATGTGTGATTTTTTTTTTTTTCACTCTGCAAAACTTTTTTTTTCTTCCTGTTTCACATATGAAAAGAAAAAAATATTATCCTGGCAAAACCTTTTTTCACCTGTTCTTAAGTTATATACACAGGAGAGAAAACTATTTAGATCAGACTTGGAAAACAAATCGCTAGATTTTTTTTTCTCACTTGCTTCTCAGGGCTTCCGTAGCTACAGTACATGATGGTTTTTACCGACATTTTTTTTAAACTTGAAAATGCATTTTGTTTTAATTGACCTATTCACTCTTAAGTGACTGAAACCCAGCTCTGCAAGCTAATAGACTCGTCACCATTCAGATGAAATGTCTTTATTGATAGTCTTTATTGAAGTCTTGCGTAGCTGCATAATTAAATCAGGATGGACATAGTCTCTAACTGCTCCATGCCTGCAAAGAAGACGAGAGAAATTAATGAAAGTGGCTCGATTTTCTTAAAACTACACATTAGTGTGAATTGTATTCAGTGGGGTATCTGTTGATTATTGTAACATTTGGATATTCAATTAGTATTTCCCCACTATACGCATGCATTGCATTAGTGTATAATGGCATGAAACGGCTATAAGTGCTCTGAAGCAGACATTTAGTCAGACACCCTCATTACTGGATCTTCTTTTCGGAGATAATGAAATGATGTGAAATATTTCTCTTTTCCACTTACACACACACACACGCTTACAAACACACACAGGAACACAGTTAATAAATCAATGCCATATCTAACAGCCCATGCACTAACATATGACGGTTAGCCAGATTAAGGGAACGCCAGTCCTTGTTCCACATGACACTCCTGTTCTAGCTCCAGCGTGGAGAATACAGTTAGCTTGCATGAGCATGTCTGTTTGATAGCATGGAGAGTGAGCTGAATGACAACGAGTTTTGAGTGGACAGCTTTTTCAGCTTTGCGTGATGGTGCATAACTAGCATAACGAAGCCTCACTGGTAACTGTGAGGACATTTGAGTTCAGCCCTGGGCTTCAAAATGTAGTCGATTGCACAGTGAATTCCACTCCTTAATATTTATTACAATGATGTGCTTTAATTTGATTGCTGTCTTGCTCTTTTTTTTGCTGTATCTTCATCTTCATATGCACCAGGGTCTCCAACCTGTTAGTGGAGCATGCCAGTGTAGAAGGGAACTGCAGCACTCGGAGCCAGACCGTAGGGGAATGGCTCGACTCCATCAAGATGGGTCGTTACACTGAGCTCTTCATGGAAGGAGGTTACTCTACACTGGAGACGGTGGCTCAGATGACATCGGAGTAAGGCCACTTACACACGTACAGACATAAAGAAGTACTAGGACAGTCTAGTCATGTAGCACTCAGGTTTTTAGAAATGTGTTTTCTGCAAAATTACATTTAAAAAATGTTAATTGAAAGAAAGTTACTAGACCTCATTGTGTTTAGTTTTTTTAGGGACTATTTCTTCATGGTAGAAGGTGGTCCTTGCAAAAATGACAAAATGACAACCATCAAATGTGCAACGCAGAAAGTACAAAGCTGAACTAATTTGTCTTTATTACTTTTTTATGCCTTTGCGCCAGCAACATCGTCCGTCCGGTCCATTCTCGTGAATGCAATATCTCAGGAATGCCTGAGGATTATTTCTTCAAATTTGGCACAAACGTCCGCTTGGACTCAAGGATGAACTGATTCGTTCAAGGTCACTAATATCATAAAAAAAAAACATTTTTGGCCATAACTCAAGAATTCATATGCTAATTATGACATATTCACACAAAATGTTGTGAAGGTCGAAACAGGATTTAGTACAAGGTTGCAAGTCTGTGTAAAGGTTCTAAAATGCTAGCACCCTTTATACCATAGAACTGAGATTGTCTATAAAGATAGGGGTAGCTACAAAAAGCTGTATGACTTATGAATGCATAACTCAGGAACCATCCAGAAACTACCATATTGGTATTATGACAGTTTTTGTTTTATTGCTTTAATCAGGATATCTACAAGAGCTGAGCCTTGTGAGGATATTATATATTGATTCTCTTAATTGTAACAACACTGTGCTGCAGTAACACAGAAACAAGAACACAAGAATACCCCTTTTAATCGCTAGCTTTCAGTGCTACCTATTGCTAAGTACAGTATTTTTTAATCACTTCACAGACTTCTTGATAAATAAGGGCCTGTTGTTTCTGTGCTGTTTTTCAGGGATTTGCGAAGAGTAGGAGTGAACCTGGCTGGGCATCAAAAAAAAATCATCACTAGTATTCAGGAGATGAGAGTCCATATGAACAACACCAACTCTACCGTAAACATCTGATGCATATGTACAGGCACGCACACAAATACACACATATGAACATACACACAATAAATGGACCTAGTATGTGACGAAAAGACTCGGATTTGCTGTTGGACCTAGAGCGGCTTAGCACTTTCTACGGACAAAGAAACCCAGTGTTTTATGGATCTAAACTGGACGATCCACATTTTTGTGGTTCTTGCGTGTGGAGTTTGCTTGTGGTGTCCTTGAGGATGTTTGACATTGAAGCACTAAAACCAAACTGAACTGAGCTGAGTGGTGCTACATGAAGGAAAGAAGATGGTGAGCTAAACTGAACTGAAGTGAAGTTCTTTCATTCTAATTATTCCATTTGTGTGAATCTTGGGGATTGTGATATCTCCTGTGCACTGTTTGGATACTCTCATATCAAACGTGAAGCATAGACCGCCGATCTGGCTCTGAGAGCAACCAGCACTTTTTGGCTGTATCACAAATACGGGAGTTTCATGCAGCGGGCTCGAACTGAACTTTTTCAGCCCGTCTCAGGTGATCTGAACCCGGTGGATCTGAACGGTTTCTCTGGCAATTTTCTCTGGAAGTACAGCTCCCATCACGAGTCATTGAACTGAACACCATTCTCAGGCGGGGGGAAAAAAAGTAATAATGGACCAAGAGCAACATGTTCATTAGTTTCAGTCCTTGCTTTGCCATGCTGATGTGCTTTGGACTTTGTTTTCCTGTCTTAGGCAGGTTTTCATGCGACAAGAGTGCAGTTGTACAACCCAGCTGTACGGGTCATGGAAGGTCCAGACTCATTCAGCATCATAGACTTCATTATCTTCCAAAGCGATGCAAGACGAGAGTACATAATGCACCCTTCATTGCTTAAAGAGGCTGAAATTTAAAATGCAACAAAGTCTGTGACATGGAAAGCGTCTGAGTCTGGCTTTGTCCAGAAGAGTTTGGGTCTTATTGAACCTACAAAAGCAAAGTGTGAAAAGATTCAAGGCTTTAGGCATTGGGATACTCTATAACTGTTCTTCTGGCTGAATGTATAGCACTACACAAAATACAACACACAGTTGCAGCATCAACATATTTTGTTTGATATGCAAATGCTGTCAAATACGGAGAGAATGTGGCCGTTCTGGTCCTTAAAACCAGCTTCTGAATGAAGCTGCAGATTGTATAAAATATTCAGCCGGCTTTCTGTCATCTTTGCTCTGAAAATCTGTAGGAATCTCCGCTAAGATCTTGATGGGTTCCTGCAGAACTCATTCAGCCGTCAACTCCTAAACCATGCAGATTCTAACTGAAAATTGCTTCATATTTCACGCATGTTTTAGTGGAACATTCACTAGGATGCCAGGTAACCTTTGTGTAGGATCTAGGAACATCTCGCATTCAAATCAGTCGGCTTCCCTCAGAGTCTAGAAGAACTGTTTACTGAGATTCTACTGGAACCTGTGCTCAGACACTAATGGATCCTTCACCCAGACTCCGATGTACCTTTATGTCGGACATTCAAATGGAACAGTCATACAGGTTCTAATGGAAATGTCACATCATGTTCAAACAAGTAGGATTCAGCTGGAACATTCAATCCATTGGAAATTTCATTCATGGGAATTCATGGAAAGTTCAGTCGATCAGTGGACCATTTGCTCATGTGATAATGGAACTGCCAGTCAGATTGTCATAGAAAGGATTACCCAGATTCTCGTGGGACTGTTTACTGCTAATCTAAAGGGACCTCTACTAGGTTTCCAATGCAGCCTTCACTCAAGAGTGCACTCAGAATTTCATGGAGCCTTCACTTAGAACCAACAACCTTCAGGTACCGCAGAAAACCCTCAGCAATCTGTTCAGTTCACCATGCCGTAGAGTCTCTCTCCACCACGTCTGCCACACCACAATAAACCTCACTCTTACAGGACTGCTGAAAATAAGGAGGCAATATAAAACAACTTGATAATCATTTTATTTATTTATACTTGTTTAAAAAATGAGCAAAAATGATGTTTGTTTCATCGTAATACTCTCTCTTGGACTACTGAGCAGCTCTGCCTACATGTCTTTCATGTATATAATGTATTATATATTTAAAGCAGGGAGCATTGTTCTTATGTCTACCATCATGTGGACAAGTTGGTATTGATCAAGCATCTCAGAGTAGTACACATTAGTAAATAGTGAAAAATATTCTAAATCAGCATTCCTGCTACTTAGACCTGGGCCACTGTCAGTTGGGGGCAACCAGCACATCTGTCCCCATATAAGGGTGCCCAAACGGGTATGCAGAATTATCAAATATTCATGTTATGTTGTCAGTGATTTTGTTTGAGTTTGGTACAAGACCTAGAAATATTTTCAGCGGCCCTGAATGAGACAGCAATAAATACTCTGTTGTCTCTAAAAGCCGAAGGAGTGTGCACAGGGATTGATATATGAATTTCTGGTATGGTTTAAATGTATACGATGATGTCAATGATCAAGCCCTTGCTTTACTTCTCTTTGGTATGATATATTATACATTGCTACTCAGTGCTTTATTGCTAAAACTTGACCCTTTTCACCGTTGTGTTCACCTGAGCAGGAGCTGAGTTCTGACAGTATATATTATCCTCTTTGCAGATGACATGCTAATATTTTTCTTGGTTATACACAGTGTACTGCTGGTGCTGTGGCGTAAGAGTGGAAACAAAATGAGATTGTAAAGCTAGTTTTATAAGAAGTGGTATCACTTGACTGTATGAAAAGCATAGAAAAGCACAGAAGAAGAATGTAAGGTTTTAAAGGGGTATTTCACTTTTTTAGAGGATACGTTTCACTTTTAAACACTCAAACCTCCCTCTGACTTCGAGAGGAATCAAAGTAAATTGGCGGAAGAAAGCCAACTCACTTGTGACGTTTAAGCTCTTCCGCCTGCTGATCAAGATCATACTTCTTGACTGGTTTCATAAAAGAATGTGAGTGGGGAATGGTCACAATTGTGATTCTTATATGGGTATGTGTTTTTAAAAGTCGAAATGTTCTACCAGAGTGAAAGTTTGCTTGAAGGATAAACATCTGCATAGTTGCTTTAGTCTACATTTATCAATTTGGTGGTCAATATACTGTATTGTAGTTTTAATGGGGGCAAATGAGCCATTTGGCAACATTAGATCTGTGGTTTTGTACCATTTTTTAAGCCACAATGTACTTTTTTTATTCAAGCAAGTCTTATTCATGTCTTGCAAAAATGCAACCAACTTTTTGGCAGTAAAACATATGTATTGTATGTAGACTATTGTGGTTATGCAGATCTTTAATTTAGCGGGGGAATGCATCAATAATATGGTGCAACGTTTATATTAGACAATATAAGGCATGTACAGTGAAAGTAATTGTGCTGGGTGGTCTCCTCAGTCATATGAATACCACAGGCGTTTGATGAAGTTGTCACAGTGTTTTGATCCCACCCAAATTTTATGGTATTGGCTTTTTACAACCACCCTTTTCAACTTAATTTCAACTTAAAACCTATGCCTGGGGCATGAACAATTGGTGAATAGTACACCCTTATAAGTGCCTCTCATCTTTCGAGCACCGTTTTTCCTCCCCCGCCAAAATGCTATGCCCTAATTGTGCCCCAACTTTCTATGTATTTACTTTTTGCCAACAATATCTACAGGCAATAAGAAGAATGTCAGACAATGTGTATGTTGGAACTAATTTAATTTGCACTTTATGAGAAATCTTGTGCCCTTTTTTGTTTGACTAAAAATGTCTGGCTGACTTTTTAGTGTCGAAGTTTTTCTTAATGATTTACTATATAAAATTACTATAATTACTGTGTTCCCTTACGCTGATTATATCACGTCATATTCTCAATGCTTCCCATAGTGTACAATTTGACAGTTAAGTACAAAGCATTGGTAATATTTTTTAAAAACAAATCAAAGCTATATATATATATGGAAAACTAAAGCATCATTGATGTAGAGCACCATTTTCTTGTGTACGGCACAACGATACACCTTCAAACGTAAGCACAGGGTTTGACAGAAATGAGCGGATGATATGACTTTGCATAAACGTCAATAGCACTAGCCCTTGATGTCAACAAACTTCTGCCAGACATTTTGTCTGAGAGCTTAGCATTACCACTGCTAAGTACAAAAGTGCGAAAGCAGGTATTGATTTGTTGTCATTGCAAACAACAATACATATACAGGTTAGTTGAAAGGTGTTGCTGCGCGAAGCATCTTCATTAATTCAGATGATTTATTCTCAGCACTTTTGCAATGGCATGATTTTATCCTGGCCGTCTTTTGTTAAGCAATTCTCATTTAGCAGGAAGAAACAAAGCACAGCAAACCAGCAGTAAAGATTTATTGATGTGTTGTTACTCTACAATGACTGTCAGCTGGAACTCCATCAACCATGCAGTGAAGTGTTATGCAGGAGCCAATTTTTTACTGTCAAATTACATTGCGTAACACGTTTGATTTAACATCTGAATAAACAACTTTGTTTTTTGAAATTGACTTTCACAAGAGGGTAATCTAATGTTTTCACATCAATATACACATAAATTTCCATAATAAATTCTTGCATTCGTACACATTGGAGTTTGTTGGAATTGGCTCCGTAATAAAAGCACTGCATAAACCATTAGATAGGATGTTTGACTGAATTCTAGCAAATGTACAAAAGCAATACCTGATATTAATAGCAAAAAATAAAAAATATTTGCATACACAAATGCGTGGGGATATAACAACCATACAAGGTTGCACTGACATCTGACTGGTTTCAAGACACCTTATAATGATTAAAATATAGTGTTAATGTCTTTAAAAACCTCAGAAATAAAGCAGAGAAGTGGGCGGGGTTATTTATGGGCCACAATTATGGTAGTAACATGTTTTCCTTAGACAATACATTACTGTTTTTGACAAGCTGTTTAAGGATTTCCAACACTTATACAGTGTGACATTTCTTTCAGGCAATGAACAACTGTGCAGATGAAGTCAACGGCACAGGACTGTGTACGTCAAGAGTCTTGTTTCTGGTTGCAAGGATGTTTGGAATAAGCTTTAACTGATTTCACATCGCTAGCGGACATCTTTGTCATGACAACAGCCATTGACAATCCACATTGTTGGGAAAAGTGTGTTGAGTAGCATTGAGATTTGTGCTAAAAGTAAACTTTTGAGCGCAAATTTACAGTGTGAAAAATAATGGCCTCGCCCACTTGACTACTGTATAGTTAACTTCTCAGGAAGTGGAAAATAGGTATTGGGTCATGGACATGAGGTCTTGGGGGAAAGAATTTGCAGCTTCCACTCAAAAGTATCAACATACAAAAGCAGGTATGCGGTTATTAGGTTATCCCCAGATCAAAGAAAATGATGATGTTATCAGTAACTCACACATAAGGTTTTAAACAACTGAATAACTGTTTTGTGATTCTTTGAAAGCACAGTAAAGATACTATTGATGTGCTATTGGTTTGTCTTTGAGACTGTCATGTATTATGTTTGTGTTGATGTTTTTGTAGTGTGTTATCAAATTCTATATTTTTGCAATAAAACTTTTAAAAAATCAACTCTTGAGGTAGCTCTCATTGTCTGCCAGGGCTGCTGCATGACAACACAACACATCCACATAGGGGTTTTATTGATTGTTGCTTTACTACGCTAACCTCTTTAGGAGCCGCCATTATTGGTTTGATTGAACGAACAGTCGTCTTTTATGTATCGCGTCATACACACCTACGCCACGCCTGTAGCTGGGTCGTGTCTAGAAGGTAACCCAAATGTTGCAAAACTCTCACAAGATGGTTATGTTTGGCATTAACCTCAAAAGGTTAAGGTTAGAATAGGTCGTCGGGCAGCGAGTCTCAACAGTTTTTGCAAATTTTCGCAACTTGTGGGTTACTTTCCAGATCCGCCCTGCAGCTGCCAGTAGCTCCTCACCGAATGCTGATTGGTCCATCCACTGGCTGTTCAGATACAAAAGCATTACTGAAGCCTGACAAGATGGATTTTCGTGTGATCTATAATCCCGATATTCTCATGCGATATCGGTGATATCGCAAAAATCCTGCTGCCGTGCTAGTAAAATCCAGTGCCACCATCAGCTTAAAATGTTAATTTGTCCAATACTTTGGTTTATGACCAAATACCTTCAAAACAAACAACATTGTTTTCAACCGTGGCTGTGCTTTATTTGGTACTAATTAGCAAATGCTAACATACCAAACTAAAATGGCAAACATTATAGGCTACCCACTAAACATCAGCATGTTATTGTCATTGTGAGCATGGGTGCATTAGCATTAGCATTTAGCTCATATCATTGCTGTGCTCAATGCCCCTGAAGTCGGATTTCTGGCTTGGAAAGTCAGACAAACTTCACCAACCCCGATCTCAAAATCCAAGATGGCTTCTTCGTGCATCAACAGTAAAAAAGCTCTAGTAGTATACTGTTTATTAGCACTTATGTCTTATTTGTGTCTCATTAAATCAGTCGTACACACAGGATTTGCTACATTGCAACAGTGATTGTATTTGTTTAATGTATTGTTATCAACTGTTATTGTTAACAATGGCTAACCTGGCTGGAGGAAACTATTTTCCGACTTGTCGTACTGGAACGCGATCAACTTGAGTGCGACGTCATTCCCAGCGCCGACTTCCGATTTCTGAGGTAAATGGAACGCAGCGTAGCCTCATTATTGACCAATGTCCTCAGTGACAAAGCCATGCATGTTTTGAGTTTACCTAATGGAAAGTGCCATTTTTAGCGGGGATTTGGATTAATAGTTCTTTAGAACATATTTCAATTAGTAATGACAAATTTTATGGATGCATCAGTGTGCTTTGTAGCCTCTTAATGTCATTGCTGTTCATTTCCACCAGTTAATAGAACAAACTACAGGCTGTGAACTTTATTGCAATGCACTTTGTTAGGATTTGTGTTTCGTCTGTGTTTATATCCCTTGTTGGTTTCTATGTAATGAGCTATTTTAGCCAAACAATGTAATTGCTCAAAGATGTTTCCCAGCGATGCAATTAGACATGGTTTATTGGTTGAGATGCCAATTGTCAGGGTAACAAGGGAGCTAGTTAGCAGGTTTTCTCTTTGTCAAGATGGAGACGGGGAGGGGGGAGAGGAGGCGATAGATGGAGACAGATGGATAAATGAACAAAGAGGCAGTTTTTGATCTACGAAGCGAATCCAATACTGCCCTAGTAAAAGAAAGTCACCCTAAATAACATGCTCCCCATCTATGTGCTGAGCTATTTGGTGAAAGTTATCGTCAATGGCTGACAACACAATCCAGCAGAATACAGTTCACGGCTGGGTTATAAGGATTATGAGCTGTGAGGTCCTGTAAAATGCATGATGTATTAAAACCCGATGATGCAAGACCAGGCAATGATGTGTCTGTCAGATGCATTAGCTGCTGATGTCAGCAACTCGTGTTATTGTGTGTTCGCTCCACGGTGAAAGCCTTACGAACAATTAGCGTGCTATACAAGATTTTTGCATAAAAATCATGCACAGAATGTGGTGAATGGACTTTATGCAGTATTTATTCTTTCATGGCAGGTTTTACAGTAGAAAATCATTTGCTTAATATCCTTCGCAATACATTGAAACAATCTAGTACTTAGCAAACAATCTAATTCACATGTCTTTTCATGATTTTTGCATTAACCTTGAATCGTGTGTGAGGGTGACACTCAGTTCTTTACAGTGCTACAGTAGTTTATATGTAAATATCAGCATGTGTGTGTGTGTGTTATGATGTCAAATCAAGCCTAGCTGATCTCTGGGGGAATCCACTGGCTGCATGGCTCAAGGTGATTATTACACGCACACACACACACACACACGTGAAGTGTATGAAGGTGAAATTAGCCATCACACCATCAGCGTGGCTATTACCAAAACCTCTGTATCAGCGGCTTGAAGAAAAGAGCTGCAGGGTGTGTGTGTGTGTGTGTATGTTAGGATTGCACTGGGGCCATATTCCCACTGGTGCTGACTGGGATTGTTCTTGGGTGGATAGACGGGTGTCTGCCTTTGGGGCAAGCCCGGCTGTCCCTCTGTATGTACGCATGTCTTCACATAACCCGCCCGCCTGCTCGTCTCTGTTTTAACCGGCTACGTCTGCCCGACTGCTACAAATCTTCATATCTGCGTGACATTCAGTTTGCGACTCTATTAGGTCTTCCTGTCTGGCTTTCTGCTTGCCTTTACACATCTCTGCGGCTCTTTACGGTCTCTTTGTCTATTACGCCGACACTATGTCAGTTTAAAGTCAGGTGTCCCAGGGCACGATAAAGTAATTTTCTATTGAAGAGGTGTCAGTGGTCGAGGCGTCCCGGGGGTCATTTGAAAATCATTGCAGAGATGCCTCTTTAATCATTATGAATGACCTTCAGCAGAACCTTAGCTGTCAGATTAGGCGTGATAGTATGTGGGTGTCTGTGAATCTATGGGTCTTTGTGTAAGTATGTCAAAATGTCTGTGGTTATACGGATGTATTTCTCTGTATCTGTTTGTACTCAGCATGTGCATCTACATTTGCGCCTGTGTCTGCATTGGATTAATTGATTTGGGGGGGTCATTATGGCGTTTTATGCAATTTCTTTGTCTAAAGAAAAAGCTTATCGTAACAGGAAAGGGGTGCAGGAAGTACTTTGCAGTCAAAAGCAGGTGCTGGTGCAGATTGTATAGTGTTAAAATGGCAGTGCTGTTTTGAATCACTTGACCTCATATTGTTGTTGTTTTTTTCCAGGAAGGAATCATCCTCTGAGTTGAAATAGTAACTGCTTGTGTGTGCATCTATTAGTGTGAGCATGCTTGCCTATTGTGGGGAGCAATTTCCTGGCATTCAAATTCACTTTTAAATCATCTTGTAAACAAAGAGTATAGAAGCAAAGAGGCAAAACTCCGGTGCTTTTTTGACAACAGACGGTAGATGGCGCTGCGATAGTGTTTTCGCCATTTTGGACTGAAAACGGCAATGAGTCCATTGCCATGGATGAATAAAGAGATGTCTGTGAATCAGAGGATCATTTTTTTTAAGGTAAATCAACTTCCCAGTACAAACACTTAAATAGCCCTCATTAAATCATTTAATTGTAAAATTAACTCATAGCCAAATCCAGAGTTATTTTCCTCGGCTATAATGATGGATATATTGGCTGTAATTCATCACTTTTATTATCTTATAATACACCCATGGTCTGTATGCTGTAAGCCTGTACCATGGTGGATGTATTAACGTGTCTGTTCCCAAACAACCGGCTATCGGCCGGTAGCTAGTAGTGCTATAGTAGCAAGACATGACTATTTTGGAGGTCCTTGACATGAAAAAGCTTGAGAATGCTCTCAAAATCGGTGTGCTGGATTTTTCTAACTTCCATTTATGTCCATTGCTCACTTCATGCTCCTCTGGGAAGCAGCTAGGCAAAACAGTTTAATAAATGAATAAGTAAGTAAATAGTTATAATATGCATATTTCTACTATTTTTATTGTTAAACACAGGCTATTTTGGTAGAGACATACAAAGTTGAAAATGAAATGGAAATAATTTTGTTTTACTTTTGTACTGCGCTTTGTAGGCGGACGTTTTACTGGCGTCCAGTAGTCGCTTTCAGTCCAAAATAGCGGAAGCGTAGCTCTGCTGCTGGGCGCTGATGTTGCAATGGAACGATCAATTGACTTTCACTTATCAATATACGTTCTTTGTTATAAATACATTTGAAGTGTCACTTGCCATCAGTCAGCATTTAAAAGAGTTCTTGTACAGGTAGATTTTAGGAGTCATTCATACAGAAATGATAATTTTCCACTCCAAAATTCAATAAGAAGACATTTACTTGTATTCTCCTGGTGTCATGTTTTTCTTATGTCCAGGTCCTGACCTGGCTGTCAAAATGTAATGTTTTAAATCACTCTCTCATGCAGATGCGAGCTCAAGGTGCATATGGCCAGATAAAGCCTCTTGCTTTTTTTTTCCTCCGTGTAGCAGCAGCCACCCTCAACACCCATTAAACTGTTACAGGGGGTCTGACCCAGACCAAATAAGCTGCTGGTAAATAGCCTTATCCATTCTGCTACTGATCCAAGAAGCCTGCCATGAGAGGGCTGTGTGATGTCAAGTGGCTGGCAAGGACACGCGTTTACACACACACACACACACACACACACACACAAACAGAAACCTCGATAGTGGTAGCAGTCTGGCAGGTCTTTGTGTAGCACTGGAGATAACTCACACACACTGTCTCTCTCTCTCTCTCTCTCGCTCTCTCTCTCTCACCCACAGTATCTGTCTCCTTCATACAACGGCAGCCAGAGGGACGTATTTGTCACTTGCCCAGATGTTTTTCCAAGGTCCTTTTATTCGAAGCAGTCAATCATACGAGCAGAAATGTCCCTAATGTGAAGTCCCTCTGGCACAATGGCTCAGTGTGTGTGTTTAAGTTTGTGTACATGCATCCATGCCATGGGTGTGTGTGTGTGTGTGTTTTATGTGTGTGTGTGTGGAAGGTCTGTCAAGGTGAGATGAAAGTGCATTTGACCTGAGACACAGGGGGGTAATATATTTATAACAACTACAATAACTTGAGCATGCGCACATACGGTTGCTATTTCTCTGGTCTAATGAGGTCTGTCACTCTGGCACACACACACACACACACACACGCACACACACACACACACACACACACACACACACACACAGGTTTTAAGTGACTTGTCCGGGCGGGCACGCACTCTTTGTTCCTATTTTCTCCATGAAATCAAGCATCTTTATCCGACACAATTTCATCCATGATTCTCTTAAATGCTCACAAACCCATTTCTATGTCACTTTAGGAAAATGCATACAAGCATTTTTATAAAGTGATATGTGCTGTGATGCAAAAACAAATTATTGCCAATATGTGAGATCTGTGAAATACATAAATAAACCCTGGTCAGACCATAGTTTTTATTTCATGATCCAAAAAAGTGCTAAAAAGTGCTGAAAGAAAAGCAGCAAAAAAACGAAGGATAAAAGGTAAAAAAGGATTTGAAGAAATTCTCGTGAAACCTTGCATGTGAGGTGTGCATTGACACATTCGGAGGTTGTTAGCCCCCCTCAACCTTGCTCCATAATGAAGAGGTGCTGCCTGCCCACTGAGCTGTCTCGTCTGATAATTATTTTGACATTACCCACTGAGAGCTGGAAGGGAATTATCCTCCGCAGCGTCTGCTCGCCATACATTCTCCATAATCAGCCTCACCGTGCTACATTTGTGCAAAACGTGTGTATGTGTAGCAGTGTTTCGGAATGGCTTGTTACAAATGGACCACAATCACTTTACATTTTGCTGTTAAATATAAAGGTGCATGATGCAATTTGGTCATGGAGTAGTAGCTGATCAAAGCGATAATGAACGGTATCGCTAATCAACCCAGTCGCCAGAAAAAATGTTGGCATTGTACGTTTCTGCAAACCCCGGCATACGCTGCACATCAACGTTTCTGAACCGATCATAAACACTTTGTAAACACATGCTTGTAGAGACACACAATGCCACGTGGTTAACGTTGTGAAACAATCGGTTAGGTTTAGGCAGCGAAACTACTTGGTTAAGATTAGAAAAAAAGATCATGGTTTGCGTTAAATTAATAACATAACTACGTAACTACTGTAAATACATAATAACCACCCTTAGCGGACATTCTTACGTAGCGCTACGTAACAAGCGTCAACACAACGTTCACTTTTGGCTTCACATGGGACATAAACAGCGGTCTCCTGGGGGAAAGTCCTGTGTTTGCTTGACCCATCCACGACCACCCCTCCCACCCGCTGTAATAGACTTTCTTGCACTTTACACTCGTTATTATACCACGTAACTTTCAATAACGGATGCTCCATATACAACAGGATCTCTAGAAACAGATTCTACATTCACATGAAGAATCTGTGGGCAATGGGACAAGATTTTGGCATCAGAAGAGCTGGTTTCTGTTTGTAGCCCGAGTAGTATTGACCAATCACATTCAAGCAGGCTTTGGTTGAATGCAGGTAAACAGTCCGTGAGGAGAGCAAAAGAGGTGGAACGCATTCGCCGAAATGCAATCTCGGAACCCTCCGGCTATCGTCTCGCGATGATTTAGCTTTTTATTTGTTTAAAATTAGCTTCTAAACTAGCTACTCGTGAAACAATCCGGTCGTACGTGTCGTCTCTCAACTCTCACTCAGTCTTGCATATCATGTTGCTAATCAGACTGTAAACAATGAGCAGCCCACGGAAAAGGAAGTCTTGGCCCCTCATTAGAGATATTTTTGCTCGTCTTGATATCAGAATCACTACAACACCGCTGCAAAGCCCCATAACTTTGTTTATTAACCTTGTGATATCCCTCACAGTGGTGCTTGCACAGTGTACTCATAACTCTGACTGGGTTTACATACAGTAATGCAAAGCAGCAGCAACCCCCTGCGGAAGCACCCCGAGGGTAAGAAGGGCCAGATGTTTCTCACAGTTTGAACATGTCACGACATTGTTGGTTTGTGAAGTTTAAAATATCTTCTTTTTTCTTTTACAGCTTTGGAAGTTAATCTATCGATCTTCATCATGTGGGAGATTCACATCTGCATTTATATGTTCAGTTAATTCAATTTATGTTAGTTTAGATCAGTTCAGTTAAATGCAGGGGAGTGTAATTGGGTTAAATTCTGTTCATTAAAATCCAATCAGTTCCAATGAGTAAATAACAAATCCTTTGATCCCAGAAAGTGCTGGTACAGAAGATGATTAGGCTCACATTTAAAAAAAAATAAAAAATAAAAATTGACTCACAATAGAGCAAACAAATGTGAGGCAGCAATTCTGTACTTTTTACATGAAAATGTAATTTTCTAGTAATGTTACAAAAAAAGGACTGCCACTTTCTGTATAGTACATGGTATGAAAATGTGTGGTTTTCCTCAGATGTGTAAAACTGGAGTTAATAGCTGCGAAAATGTCTTGGCGTCTGAGAGAAACACCCCATTTGTCTTAATATTCACTGCACTCTGCATAGACAAACTAATGACTGCAATGCATCACCTGGATATTGTATTTCAATATAAAGTGTGTGTGTGCGTGTGTGTATTTGAGCGTGTGACAATGCTCTTTCCCAGTCAGCCTCACTGTATGTCTGTTGCACAAGTATTCTGCTCCGTATCACATGCGTGTAATGCATCATATATGTGTAATGAAGCGGCTCTCAGCTTAACGCTATATCCTCCTTTGAATTCCATATAATGAATTTGAATTGTGGGGTGCATTCACTCACCAATGCACATTAATTGCCAACGTACAGAGTAGTGTTACACTCATGTAGCGCAGGAAAATAAGTGAATGTGTGCAATTACTCTCTACCTGAAGAAAATAGTCCTATTAAAATCCGTCGACAGCGAGGTCTGGGAATCATCCTGAGAGACGTGCACACTGTCTCTGGTGAGTTTTCCAAATGTAATTTCTTAATGCTTTGAGCAGCACAAATTAAATTCTATTCACCTCCATTATTTTGGGATGGCAGCAGAAATCTCAATGAGAAATCTCAAATAAAAACTAGGCCTAAATTATGTGTATGGATGGATTTAAACAAGCCCTTTAAAGGGAATTGCACAGATTTAGCACATTGTCACTCACTTAGAATGGACAGTTAAAAAAGAAAAAAAGAAACTGTAGATACTCTTTTTTTTATTCCACGCATTCTTCTTCCGTCAAGACCTGGCACCTATACATTATTAGGTGCCCAGTGATGTTACCAGTGTTATCTCACTTTTCTCTAAAATAGCATAACATAATAATGTTTAATAACCCATAACCTTTAATGCTTATGATCATACCAGCGTGATCATTCTAGTAAAATAATCTGAACACTCTGAGGTGGTGTACTGTCATATTGAAGTCAGATTTGGCTTTGGAAATGTATTCATATTAAGTTTGACTAATTATACAGTTTGCAGTCGGTAGTTGTTGTTTTTTATCATTTATTTTATTTATTATTTAATAATTATTCATTTTGTTTAATTTATTTCTTTATTATTGCAGGACTGACTTATTGAATTTATGTAAAATTGTCTATCACATTCAGCAGAAGATTACTTCAGAAGATTCAGTCAGTTCTTGGTCGCTTTTATTTTGAAGCCCGTTCTTACATGCGGTTACCGTAATGCCTAGTACATGCATTTGCCTCAAAACAACGTGGGGGCTAGTTTGAGCGTCTTTTTCGAAGTAGAGGTTGGCATTTTCCATCACCGTTTCTGACCTCAACACATATAAAGTTGCTTTGGCGCTTCACTTCTTTCGCTCTCTCCAGACTATTTCCCAGTTCCCTGCTTCCCTCCAGATATGAAACCACACAAACATGGACATCCATGTTCATACGCCACACACACACTTCCCTGGCGGAGAGAGCTGCCGGGGAAGCAAAACGCCAAAGCGATTCTCATGCTTCGCATTAAAAAAATGACGACAATTAATATTTGTACTCGATGTTCGTAATTTAGTCCTACATCCCACGTAGAACAACGATACATGGAATATATCGCCCACCCCTCGCCCCAACCGATGCTGACTCGAGTGACATCACTTGAGGCAATTCATCAGACTTCATGCAGCTCCCTCTGGAGTCACAAATGGCTTTTCTTTTCTTTTGTATTTACATATGCGGTATAGGACCTGTAAACCGACTTTAATATGTAAATTCAGTGAAGTTATCCTTTAAGCATGACTGTAATCTTTTCTCAAACTTTATCAATCTCAATTTATTTTAGTGATTTTAGTTGCCTAAAAGATAAAATGGCAAATACCTTAACTTACCTTAACTAAGTACTTTACCTCAATATTGCAATGAAGAAAATAGTATGTTCAAAATGAAATCTTCCTGGTGGCAATTTGTAATTAGTTAAAACGAAACAGTTGCATAGATCAATCTCTGAGAAGGAGCTGCTCGGTCTGACCTCTGCTTCAGAAGTAGTGCTCACTACAGTGTGTAATGAGTCATTATTAAGTCATGTTTCTAAAATGACTATTGATTTTGTCCCACAGCGAGAGCGAGCCGCCATGGGGCCACAGTCAAACACACAGATAGAGATATGACTGAAGCATCTATAAGGATGATCCCAGCAGACGATCAGTTGTCACTCCACGGCTCATGATGAATCACTTTGCTGTATTTGATCACGTTGTGCTTTTCCCTTAGTAATAATCCCCTAGAGGTGTTTTCTTCTTATTTTGTACTCACCCTGGCAGAAAGAATCAATGCATGTTTGAACTACTTTGAATGGATGAATTTGTCTGAATGGGTAAAGACTGAATGAATGATGGATAAGGTTAAGACGAGCAATTCAAATGTCTTTCTGCTTTTAACATCTGTCTGAAGTGGAGGGAACAGAGAAAGCTGCTTGACCTCATTTGCCGCGGAGGCTTATTCTGTCTCATGTTGTTGCATTTTACTGCAGTCAAATTTTTTTAATGCGGTTATTAAATACAAGCTTGTATATATGTGTGTGTGTGTGTGTGTGAAGCCCATTTAGCTCAGTGTCAGACCTTCTGAAAGTGTATGCCGTAATACATTCAAGTCCATTAATGCCTGGGAATGAAACAGAATCCGAAAGAGGACACACACACACACATATGCATGCACAAACACACACACACACACACACATCTGCGCGCGCGCACACACACACAGAGTGCTGTATGTCTCTGATAGCTTCTATTATCTAGGTCTCCCTCCTGGCTGCACATCAAACATGGATGAGCTCCAACCATAAAAGGCTCCATTTTCCTTTGATTTATACAAGGAATAAAAATCGGAAAGGTGAAAAGTCCAAACCATGCATATTTTATCAGCTCGCTGACACCAAAGGCAAGACGGAACAAATTTTAACATGGAGCAAAAACTGAAAATAGACCATGATAGGACCAAATACGAGAACTGCAATGCCGAACCTCCTGACCTCATTGGCCAAAAGCCTTCTAACCTTGTCCTGTATCAACAAAAACGTGTCTATAATGGCAAAAAATAAGTACATTTTAAACATTCACCAAGCAAAGTTTCACTTCTCATGATTAATTATTCAAATTGTGAAATATTCTTTTTCAGATATTGAATAAACACGGTCTCCTTTTGGCTATTTAACAGGGGAATAAAAACATGAAACTGAAGTCTAGACAGCATTGTAAACAAGATATTTTACATAAGGTTCAAATTTTTCTTGACACCGCATCAGAGATTGAGTGAACAGATACTGCTCCAGCATCAGAAACCCTGTCCTCGGGGCCCAGTTTGTCTTCTTCCTTGTTAAAAGACAGTGGTGATTACAGATCAGTACTCCGGCAATGAGAGGCTTTATCTATGTGTCCCCATAGTGTTTCCACTAATAGATCCTATGGCGGCGAGGGTGGGGGCTGGGTGGTGTGCGTGTGTGTGTGTGTGTGTCTCCAGATGTGCTATAGAAAATAAATATATTGAAATAATGAGTTGCTACAGTAGTTGTAGTTTATCACAGAGTCACTTTCCAATATGAGCATCTGACAATAACGCAACACTAGAGCAAATATATATATATATTTTTTAAATGTACTGTCACAGCAGTTAATGTCATCATATCAATACTACACCTTTAACAAGTGGCTTCCCTATATTTTGTAAAATAACCACACATATGTAGGCTATTTTTGCCAAATACTGTCACTACAAGATAAGTTACAGACTGATAAAACAACAGACAACAGGAAAACTACCATGGACAGAAGTATAAATTACAGAGAGTAGATTAAGTCTGTGTTTATACATTTACGGAATGATTCTTCTGTATTGTAGATATATTGAATAATCAACTTCATGTCATGTATTCCCCTGCACAATTCATATATCTAGTCTGAAAAGCAAAGCCAATGAGGAAGTGCCTTAAACTTGCATTCTTTCTATAGCCAGCAGGGGGCGACTCCTCTGGTTGAAAAAATAAGTCCGATTGTATAGAAGTCTATGAGAAAATGAGCCTACTTCTCACTTGATTTATTACCTCAGTAAACATTGAAAACATGAGTTTATGGTCTCAATCGCTAGTTTCAGGTCTTCTTCAATACAGCATGATGTTCATTTCGTAAATTATGGTCCCATTTAGAGTCAAATAGACCGTAAAGCAGGGGATGCTTACAGGTCGCTACCGCGGCGTTGTCCGTTGTCACCGTGTGTTTTCAGTTCATGAAAGTTAATTGGCTGCCTAAAATATCTTATTCAGTGTTACATTGTTTTTAGCTGCACCCTCTCGTGTCACTTGGCGATGGCCAAAATGTCAAACTCAATGTTTCCTGAAAATGGCAGTCCACAAACCAATGGGTGACGTCACAGTAACTATGTGTACTTCTTATGCATATGACATTTTTTACTCTACTGTATTTGTTTAATGCTTTGGTTAAGAGCTTCCATATCATACATATACCACCCACATACTACACCACCCATGCAGACACATCCACCTCACCTTTCTTTGTGTTAGTTCACCTCCAACCCTCGCCACCACCATTACAACCATCCATCTGTACTGTACATCCAACTCCCCCCACTCTATTACCCTCCATAAATCGCTCCATACATATCCGCACTCCCATCCCCACCTTCCCTCCCCCGTCTCATTCTTCCTCCCTTGTTCCCACTCCTCATTTTCTCGCCTTCCCCTTTTTCTCCATCCATCCATCCTGTCTGAATAATGCAGCGTCCACGCAGCTGCGGTGCCATTGTCCCTGCTTCAATGTTAATGTTGTGTCCTTGTCACAATTATTGGGTCACTATCATCCATCACTGCTAATCATTGTCATACAGATACATGGACAAACAAAACGCATTATGGAGAACAAAAGGCACACGCATGTAGAGAACAAAAGGCGCACATGGAGCAGAGAAACGTGTTGCGGTTTATGACGCTCCTGTTAAATTAAATGATGCACTTTGAAAAGGCGAACACGGCAGACATTTCATTTTTGGCATTGAGACAAATCTGCCATATGCAAAATGCATAGTAGATATACATTTAAATGAATACGTTTGTATGTGTGTTCAGGGATTCTTGCTAAACTATGGGTGAAAAAGGGCATCAGGTATTTCCAACATGATTTTTATTTTAATCATCTTAAAGGTACACTCCCCACTTTGTTTTTTCTGTGGGCCCATTTGCACCCCGAATTCTAAAATTTCATCCCAAAATCACTCTCTATTTACTATATAGCATGTGAATATATCCACTATAAAGTGCCCTTAAAAATCCCTCAATGGAACAAAAAAAGTCACGTCCATGGCACTACTTTCTGCTAACAATCCCACAATGCAATGCACCGCATCACATTATAGATGAGACTCCACACCTGTCAGTGATGACACATTAGTCGTGTTTCCATTCACCTATTTTTATTTGCATTTTGAAGTATCTCCTTCTGTTTAGAAACGGAAAAATTGGATAAAACTTCCTCAATTGCAAAAAAGGTTTTACGCTCGCTTGAGGTGGTTTTTGCATGTGTCGAAAAACAGTAACACTAATACTCGATTCTGATTGGTCAATCACGGCGTTCTAATGGTGTGTCATTTCTGTATAGCAGGCCGTTGCTGTGTATAACAGACCAATTGCTATGGGCACAGTTCTGATGTCAGACTCTGGCGGAATTGACTTGTCGAATTATTGATTTCTTAAATAAGTAGCCGTGTAATAAGCGGGATAATGAACAGCAAGCGGACAGGGCTATGCCGCACCCTCTCATCGCCCTGTCGGGGTTTCTTTCATAACAATGACCGGCTCGCTGCACATTATCCCTTCCATAGAGTTGTTGTCGTAGTTTAATTTTCTGTGAATGTCTTCATATAATTTCCTCCCTTTCAGTTTTGATCGTCCCCAGTGGTTTGGGTTTGCTTCAGATTCATGGATCTAAAGAATGGAGAATGCTTGTGATGGAGGATGGGTCTTTTGTGGGATTATTTGTTTGATTTTCATCAAACAAACACTTTTCACAGTGAAGGACTCTGCGTATGGATTTGGACCGCTACACTGAAGAATTTGTGGTGGCGGGGGGTTGAAGGATGGGGGCCAATGTGGATTAGGTTAAACAGGCCCATTAAAACATGAAAGCTTGTTGATAGCTGATGTGGGAGTATCAGACATCTCCTCTTAGAGACCAGGGGCTTTAGGGTATTGAGCCTTTATCTGTGTGTGTGTGTGTGTGTGTGTGTGTGTGTGTGTGTGTGTGTGTGTGTGTGTGTGTGTGTGTGTGTGTGTGTGTGCGTGTGTGTGCGTGTGTGCGTGTGTGCGTGTGTGTGTGTGTGCGTGTGTCGTGTGTTTGTGCTGCAAAAGAATCAATAGTGATGAGAGCAGGCTGGTTTCTATTACCTATTTAATTATCCTCCATCAAACAAACATGATAGCACCTTGAGATCACTTAGACCGCGGTCCTTCACATATACACACACCCTGCAGACGCCAGCCCAGTCGCCAGGAAAACAATGTTGGCATTGTACGTTTCTGCAAACCACGGATACGTTGAATGTCGGCATTTTGGCATCTGGTCAGAGAAAGTGGCGTATAGTACAACGAGCGGCGTGCAGAGCAAGTGACGTATTAAATGACCATTATTGAAAGTTAGTACAAGTACAACAAGTGAGAAAGTCCACTAAGAGGGTTTGGGAGTGGTGGTGGATGGGTCAAACAAACACAGGACTCACCCAGGAGACCAGTGTTTGTGTCCCGTGTGAAACCCAAAGTAACCGTTGACTTCACACTTGTACGCAACGTTATTACGCTTATGTAACGTTGTTACGCCTGTTACGTGACATTACATAAAAAAAGTCTGTTAAGGCTAGTTGTTATTCATTTACGATAATTACGTTGCTACATTTGTTATGGTTATGTTACATTGTAACGTTATTATTTAACCACAGGACTTTCACCCAGGAAGACAGCTGTTTGTGTTCTGTGTGAAACCAAAGTAGACGTTGACTTTACACTTGTTACATAACATTGTTACGCTTATGTAACGTTGTTACACTTGTTACGTAATGTTGTTAGTTACGTAACATTGTTACGCTTGTACGTAACGTTACATAAGAAAGTCAGCTAAGGCCGGTTGTTATTTATTTACGCTAGTTACGTTGTTACGTTATTATTTAAACACAAACCATGACCTTTTTTTCCTGATCTTAACGAAGTAGTTCTATTAAACTTAAACCTAACCAATCATTTTACAACGTTAACCACCTGGCATTGTGCATTTCTGCAAGCTGATATGAAACGTATTCATGAAACTTTGTGGTTCAGAAACGTCCACATTCAACATATCGCATGGTTTAAAAAATATACAGTGCCAACATTTTTATCTGGTGACTGGGTTGCAGACACACACACCCTTACACAGCTTATTATCATAGATGATAAGAGAGAATCAAGGTCACCAAAGCAGAGAAAAACACACAAATGCAGTCACAAAAGAGCAAAGATAGCAGGTTCTTTAATTAACCTTGTTCTCTGACCTCTAAGAATTTAAAATAGGTAACAAATGAGGCCAATTAGGTGAGATAGTATTATTTGATTTATGTCGTCCATACTAATGGCCATTTTTTAATGCCATTGGTTAGCATTGTGCTGCCATTGACCTCGTGCCACCAAGTGTCAGCTCAAGCGCCACGAGGCATAAAGTCTTGTTTCTGTCTGTTACAAAGCTACTGTCGCCGTCTGACTAGGCTTAAATGATAAAGACTTTTTGGCGGAAATAAAAATATTCATACGGATGATGACTTGTCATTCGGTTGCTGCAGCTGTGAAAGAGCAACATGGCTGCAGTCAGCGTCTGACAGACAGCTGTGAGACGTGTGTGTGTCTGCTGGTGTCTGATTAGGCAGGGGGTGTCTGTCCTCTCACTCTCTCTCTCTCTCTCTCTCTCTCTCTCTCTCACTCTCTGGCATGATTACATAACAGGCGATCTGCAGTGAAATCTGTGTGTGTTGTGTGTGTACAGTACAGTATATGCGCATGCAATTGAAAGCCAGTTTGTGTATCGTGTGACTCAGTGCGTACCCGTGACCTAGAAACGTCGAAGAGTCTCTTATGGCTTCATTAGGGCATAGACTGAAAGTTCAGAATCCATAACCTTCAAATTATCACCCTGCTCGCTGCTTGACACACTGTGTGTGTCTGTGTGTCTGTACTGTGTTGTTGTTTTGCTCACTTTTTCAGGCCTATATTATCATACCAAGCTTCTCACAGTTTTCTTCATGTCGTCTATCATTTTTTCCACTTTATCTTTCCGTCTTTCTCCACTATAGGGTCTCAAAGTTTTCAAAAGTTTTTGTATGATATATTTGAAAACCTGTTGCACAAACCAAACTTGCCATACAGACAGAAGAATCAGTCAAGGTACAGTAGCTGGAATATGCCAGACTATGATGAGATTGCTGCTTTTCTGGAGAGTTAGCGCACATTGACGCTGCACAGTGACGCCGCACAGTGACGCATCTTTACTCAAATTGACGCACCAGTGTGCAAGCTCTTACAGAAAACAGCTTAGTTGATCTTCATCCTTCATGGTTACAATAATAACCACTTGGTTAGGGAATGACCACAGTCATGGTTAAAAGAAACCAATATTGGCTGTTGGTAGGAAACTGGAAACGGACAGCGGTCTCATGTGTCCATCCACCCTGATTTCCTCCCTGTGTAGACTTTGTGGCTCTAAAACCAAACCACACTACTTCCTCTTGGAGGGCTTTGTCACTTGAACATACACATAATGTAGTTTTGTAGAAGCCACAGAGGAACTAGAGGAAGCCAGTCAGGAGTGGGAATCAGAGCCTGAATGCTTTGTTCTTGCAGTTGGAAACTAAACACTGCACCACAGTTGATGAATTCAACCAAAATTGAAGCAGAGTAGGGATCGGGCACCAATTCACCAACTCCCATGGTGCATGGAGACAACCCGGTCTCATTCCCAACTCGATAAATACTGTCGTTTGGTTAAGTGTCCCTCAGCATCGGATAACGACGCACGGAGGCGCCCTATAGCGACTTTATGCGCCACACCGGCCTTTCAACTAACTCCAACTCACGCGCGGCGTTATTAGACGGTTGGAGCAACTGACATAATATAGCGTAAGAGTCCATTCAGGGTGTATGGGAGGGGAGGTGTATGGGTCAAATAAACACAGGACTTCCAACCAGGAGACTGCCGTTCGTGGCCCATAAAAGTAACCATTAGTCATGTGACACGTCAGTATCGTCAGTCAGGTAAGTCGCTAGTCACATGAGTTGTTGGTCAATGAAGTTAACATCTACCACTACTGTTTCCTAAACCTAACAAAGTGTTTTTGTGCCTTAACCTAACTTCCTGTGAAAATGGAAGTTTATTTTGAAAGGACACTATGCATGTAACTAGCGTACATTGACACGCGGTGGTACTTGGCGGGTTGGGAGTGAGAATGTGTTGACGGAGAAGGGAAACCGTTTTGAGATGTCAAAACTAAAGCAAAACACAGACTGATGCTTTTCAGCTTGTGGCCATCCTCAGGGTCATCATAGATTCACTTGTAATGCTGATGTAGTAGTTTTAAATAAGCAAAGGAAGACACCGTTTTTCTTGAGTTCCTTGTTTGTTTAATGAAAAAATGAGACCTCCAGTCTGCAGAGTGGAATCGAAAAAAAGGTCTGACACTTGTTTTTCCTCCTGAGCTTTTATACACTTTCGATATCTCCTTTTTCACTCCTTAACCTTGAACTATCAGAGACTCATGCAGGTGTCTATACACAAAAACAGGGGAGACAGAGGTCCATTGTACAGGACACACAGAACATGTTCTCACATGTTTTTGCAGAGGCCTTTGCCTTCTCCATAGTGGTAAATAAAACATATATTATAACAGTAAAAAGGCTGATTATACACTACACTGACTTTTTATCAATGGAGCAGATATTTTCTAACACACTTGCTCCTTTTTTGTTCTGAAGATTCAACCAGGAGATACCTTTCCGCAACTTTGGAGGTGCACCGGTGCCAGTCACCTAACATAGGAGAAAACGAACAGGCTTTTTTACTAGTGGAACTCTACAGTAGACTCCTGAAATAACTCTCCCTCTTCTGCAACTCAATAATAGAGATAAGGAAGGCAGTACAGGAGAGTTATCAGTTCCAGGTCCTACACACAGGACCACTGCAGCATTTCACCACCTCTCTCTCACTCTGCCCTTCACTTCTTTCCCTCCTTTGCCGAGTCCCGCCTCATCACCTCTCTTCCTCCCTTTCCAACTCCTCTGGCGTTCTCTCATCTTTCTCCCCCCCACCCTCCATGCTGCATCTCTCTACCTCTCTTCCCCTCCTCCCCACATGTCTGTCTGTTCGAAAACTGGAGCAACGTCTTAATCGAGGCTCGGAGACGTGACGGGAATTTCTAAGCAGCCCCGGCTCTGCAGTACAGACACAAACACACACACACACACACATACACACACACACACACACTCTGCTTGGCAGCCAATTAACAGCCTGCGATCCCGCGCCAAAGGAATAACTGCATGCTGATGAGCTGGCGGCTCTACGTGTGTGTGTCTATGTGTGTGTTTGTGATGAGCTGGTGGCCGTCAGAACCACTTACACAGATAGAAGGATATCTCTTTTATGTGTTCAGGGGAGAGAGGGGGGATTATGGCGCATTAAAAAGCATCTCTGTGAGGGACAAACTAAGACAGGAACAAGGAAGTTTGTGCCCGAGATTCTCTTTGTGTGTGTGTGTGTGTGTGTGTGTGTGTGTGTGTGTGTGTGTGTGTGTGTGTGTGTGTGTTTTGATGCCGTCCCGGCGTCTTCAATATGTGTGTGTGTGTTTGTGCATACACGCAGCATTAGCAGAACAATGCAGATGATTTACATGGAGCCTTGCTTTCTCCTCATCCTCCTCCTCCTCATCCTTCCTCTATTTCCGTTACCTTTCGTTCTCCTCCTCCTCCTCCTTCCTCCTCCTCCTCACTTCTATCCTGCCTTCACTTTGGGGAGTTCATCCAAAGGTGAACGCCTGGCAAAAAAAGTATTCTCTCTCCCCACCAACCTCTCTCAAAAAACTCATATATTCTCTTTTTGTGTCAAAAATCCTGACACCAGCCTTGACACGATATCCCCGAGCAGCAAAGCGCTGTGTTTGCCAGTGCAGGTTTCATCATCCGTCCTTGTTTTTTTTGGGGGGGAGAGATATAGAATATGTTGAAAAGAAGACTGTGGGTTTAAATCCTGCCTCCTGTGATGCCGTTGCCCTACTTCTCTGCGCAGTCCTCCATATCAGTCTTTTCATTCTGCACACTGGATAAATAAATAAAATACTGGCAGGTGAAAGGTGTAAATTACTATTAGCAAGTGAAAAAAAAACAATATTCTGTTATATCACAACATCACAATTACAAAACCATTGAGAATAGCTCATCTGGCAGTGAATTGTTTCCTTTTTTCCATTGAAATCTGTCTTTAAACACGAGACAGGTGCTATTTTGCTTCTGTTTAACTTAAAACTGAGTTATACATCCAGATGTTTGACATAATCACATAATAACATCAGTGCATTATGATCACATCATGCATAATAGCATCAAAATGCCTCACTTTTTACTTTTCACAAAACTAAAACCAACATGTGTCACAGAAATAGAAATGCAATGAATGGAAAGCACACATTAACAGCTACAGTATTGATTAGAAGCTGTGCATAACCATAGGTAGAGATGTATAGTGAGGCTTTTTTCAAGTGTTGGCAGACTGATTTAGTCTTTTGTTAAACTAGGAGGACAACTAGTGGCAAAGTCCTGGGATAGCAGGAAAGCTGCAGGGGTTTGAAGGATAGTTTTGATAGTAAATGTTTGTGAAAGGTTGCCATCTAGTGGAATTATTTCCAAATGACAGGGAGGGGGGACGATCAGAGAAAATGTGTGTGCCGAACATTAAAAAAAGGTTTTGACAATTTCATGCTGAGATATTAAACAAACATTGTGTTTCATCTGAGATATTAAAGAGCAAACATCCACTGAATTCCAGTTTTCCCCCAGAAGTAGCCGGTGGTGTGAATGCAGTACTCACTAAATGTCCATTCTAATAGGTGAATCTATGATTCTATGATTGAAAGAAGAAAAAAAAAAACATGTCTATTACAATGACTAACCTTTTATTATCTCCCATATGTGACATTTTAAAACAATTTTGAAAGTGTGTATTTTCTCTCTCTATCTCTTGAATGTAGCCTTATTGAAAAATATTTAAAGTTTATTTTATGATGTAAACTTAAGTATAGTTCAGGTAAAATCCCAAGTATACTTTATGTAATAAGTATACTAACATCAATGTACTACTAGTATACTTGTAAATGTATTACTTCAATACGTCTTGGGTCTAAATTGGCCCACTTTTTAGTTTATAAAAGTATACTTTCATGTATACTTTTTTTAAATGTAAGAGCAGTAAACTCTGAGAACTAGTTTACATCCAAATTGTATTTTGTACTGCAACTATAATATGAACTATACTACTCATGAACTAGGTATACTGTTAGTTTACAAGTTATATACTTGTAGCCCACTTTTTAGTTTATGAAAGTATACTTTAAAGAATACTCTCAGTAAACTACTAGTTTAGTTTCAAGCCTTGTAAGTTTTCTTTAAGTAAACTTATAGTACTTGGCCAAATATACTTACACTTTACTGTATACTTTTCAGTATAAACCAAGTCGGCACTTGGATTTTTCTGTATACTTGCCAAGTACACTTAGACTTTTCTGTATACTTGACAGTATAAGATAGGTATCCATCGTCAAGTAGCCAAGTTAATCTCTGATAAGTACATCAAAAGTAAACTGAAAGCATACTCTCTTATTTTAAGTTATAATTAAAGTATACCAATAGCATACTTAAATACACTTATTTTTTGTAAGGGTCATGTAGATTTGAAAACGGCATAAATACTGTAGATATTTGTTTAGTATCTAACAGAAAAGTTCCTTAAGACACGCTGAAAACAAATAGCACAATGCTCTCACCAGTGTAAATTTAAAAAATCATATTTTATTAACTTGTTGATTTGAACCCAACACATACTGTGTGAATTGATTTTGCATTTTTGATATTTGCATTTTAAACAGCAAACTTTTCCTGATCAATCTGGAATGATCTGGTGACGTCAGCCCTCCTGAGTAACGGCTCCACCCAGTGGAGAGCTGTGGCAATGACAGGAAAGTTCCTGAAGACTCTGGACCTCCTCCAGTTAGAATATAAAAGCTGGGACAGTCCCACTGCTGAGACAAGAAGCAACACAGAAGAAAACACACACTTTAACAAGAGGACTCGACACTAAACACACACTGGAGATGCTGTGCTCTCATGGATTCCAGTCTGCCCTCGGTCCATTCAGGGACTTCTACTGGCCTGTATGCAGTCTGAGGTCAGAGGTCAACCCTCTGCTTTACCAGCAGGATCTACTGCAGAGAAACCTACAGGAGCTCCGCAGCAGTCTGGAGATGATGGACAAACTCCAACACAAGATTCTGGGGGAGGAAACGGAGCCTTTCCAAACCAGCGTGGCCGTGCAACCGGCGGTCTCCTACCAGCTGGAAAAAGAGGGAAAGCCCTTTGGCCTGACTCTGGACACTCAAGGCTTTTCCCCAGAGGAGCTGTCTGTCCAACAGGTGGGCAGGAAGCTGAGA
>CAKALG010018877.1:0-11278 GCA_916700815.1 Helicolenus hilgendorfi | reverse complement strand
TGTGTGTGTGTGTGTGTACATTTGTTAGAGGCCACAATGAGGCCCTCGGGCCCTCGATGTGTCAGCAACAGACATGTAATCAATGTGAGCCTGATTTGGACAGAGTAGTGTAAACTTTAGATTAGCTGTCTTTACACACCTCATTAAGACGGCTCTGTAACCCGGTCACTCTTACAATCTGAACGCACACCAGCAGCACCCCAAGTCTCTTTCACCCTGGGGTGCTGCTTGGGAGTTCTAGGCAACAAGCCTGAGTTGGAGTTAATGGGGATTTTACTGACAGTTTCAGTGAAAACTGAAATTTCTTAAACTGAGATGTTATTAAAGGACCAACAATAAAGACAGAAATTATGTCTACTATTAGCGATGTAAACTTGGTGCTATGAGTCGCTCTCGGACACTTTCATTGTGTCAAATTAGCTCTCAGAGGGAAGAAGGTTGGAGACTCCTGATATAAATTAAATATACTGTTGAATGTTTGTCGTTAGTCAACAGAACAAAGCCAAGAGTAGACGAATAAAATAGTGTGACACCTTTTTCATGGAAGCATAAAGAGCAAAAAAGGCCAGAGTACAAAATCTCATTATCACAACACACTAAAACAGCTAAGGCAAGGCGAAGCAATTTTATTTATAGAGCACCATTCAGCCACAAAGCAATTCAGAGCGCTTTAACGGGGCATAGAAAATATATTAAACATGAGATGTTAAGAAAACATTAAAATTGCATTTAAAAGACAATAAAAACTTAAAGCGAGAACAAGCAAATAAATGGTTAAAACATTAGAAAGCATTTGCATTTTAAAAAGCGATAAAAACAAGAGGATTAATAGTTACAGATTAATAATAACTTATGTATCTAATTTATTGAAAAGCCGCAGTAAACAATAGCATTTTAAGCCCTGATTTAAATGAGCTGACAGTTTCAGCAGACCTCAGGTATTCAGGAAGCTCGTTCCTCAGGTGGGGAGCAGAAACTAAAAGCTGCTTTGTAAAGTACAAGTAAATCAGAGATTTATTTATGCCCGAGACCATTTATAGACAAGTAATAGGATTTGCAGTGATTCAGGACCGGTGTACTGTGCTCCACTTTCCTGGTGTTTGTTAGGATTTTTTACGAAGACCTGTGAACACACCATTACAATAATCTAGCCTGCTGAAGATAAATGCGTGAACACGTTTTTCTATATCTTCTTTAGATAAAATTCCTTTAATTTAAAGCTAAATAAAAGTTACTTCCTAGGAGATTCCCATCACATGCACTCAGGACTTCCCCAGGACTTAAAGTGCAAACAAGCCACACATTTATAAACTGGACCACAGGCCTCAGCAGTGTGCCATGCTGCTAAGCTGACGATGACCGTGCAGGCTGACCTGCATGGTGACTAGCTGACCACTGGGTGTATTTCTGGAGAGGACAGAAACCTCCACACAACCACTACAGTCTGGCACCACACGGCTTTGGCAACAGACCTGAGAGTTAACCATCAAGACAGCGAGCACTGAAATGTAGTGACACTGCGTTTGGACAGCTAGGCCTGAAATAATGTCCAGACCGGTCCAAGATCAACAGTCCACGCAGGAATGGAGGCACCACATGAGCCACAGACACATTCTGACCACGGTGAAAATGGCCTCTGAAACCGCCGACATGTCCTCGGTAATTTGTGCCTACTCTGGGATTAGTGGTATGATTGACAAATAATGGTCAGACCTACCACTGGCTAAGCTGTTAATGGCAACGTTGTAAATGACCAGCCTACTAATGGCCTTTTAAAACGTTCAACTGGGTGTGGTGCTTTCCACCACTTGAGTCAACAATACAAGCTAGCCAGGAAAGACAAAAAATGTAGTACCCTTATTTCCTTAAGATTTCCTTAAGTTATGATTTTGATTCTGAAATAAAGAACAGAGGAAAAGGGCATCTGTGCCAGTCTTTGACTTTCGTCATTTTGATTTTCTGCATGGCACCGCATCCAAGTATGACCTCACTACAACAAACTCTTAAGCCGTCTCTCTCCTCATTCACATGTCCTTCTTTCCTCCTCCAGCTCCCTGTCAATCTGTCTCTCATTCTATTATACTTCTCTCTCTTCTAATGCCAGCCTCTCTCCCGTTCTCTTCCCATCGCTATAAAATCATTTTTATCACGTCTCCCCACTCTCTCCCTCCATCTCTTCTTCTATTACTCCCTCTCTTACCCTTCATCTATCAATCCCAGTCTACTTGACATCTCCTATTACTGTCTATCAGTGGCTCTTTCCTGTTTGTTGATGCAGATTAATGAGGAAGAGTAAACAGGAGATGGCTGGCCCGCTGTACATTCAAACACTCAGGTTGCAGGTACTTGCAACATCCAGAGCATGTGTATGTACGGCTGCCGCGGTGAAGACATTTCCCCTGCAGTGATAACGATTGGCTCATTAGCAGTATTTGTTTTGTTTTTGCAAATTACTTCATTTATCCTGATTTAAGTGCCATATAAATAAGTTTTATTATTAGGCTATGATTAGGTATATTGTTGCTTTCTAAATGATAAAGATGACACCGTTTTAAAGCTAATTAAATACTTGCTTATTGTTAAATGCACAACACAGAAGGGTAAAGAGGCGCAGCGTTTTATTTCAGCTGAGGCGCTTTGGTTGCGTCTGGTAGCTATGATACAGAATATTCGCGGAAGTAAAAATGTCAGCATAAGGTAGAGTACTCGATCTGGACCAAGCCCCCAGGAAGAGCACAGTGCTTTGAGGCAAATTTAGTGGTCAAACAGTGGAATTACAACTTCCATGTCTGTCACGTGATGCTATTGGGCCCAAAAAGCCGGTCTATGTGTATTCATTTCTCCTCCATTGTTGTTGTTGTTCAGCATTTGTACATGTAGGATGTAACGGTTGGTCATTGTGGTATTTGTCCCACCCCTCCTCTACTGTGATTGGACGGCTGGGTAAAAGGTGACAGTGACAAGCGCAATGTTTTACCCAAAGTTGTTTCAACTCTCTGCAACCAGAAAAAAACTCCAAACATGCAGCGCTCAGTGCAGAATACACACTCAGCACCTCGTCACGCTGCCAGATGAAAAAAAAAAAAAAAAAACGTGAACAAGGCGGTTGTGGCGGTTGCTTGTCATCCCCTTGGCTTGTCAATTGTACTGTATTGCAATATTGCAGGTATTGCGACAGCCCTATGTGTATGTACTGTATGTGTACATGTTTAAACCAATGCACAATCTCCAGTGATCTCCTCTAATAATTCAATAATACAGTATCCGCACAGTATATACTATTTCACTTTTTCATTCCGAGGCTGAGCAGTTTCATATTTCATGGATTGTGTCAGACTATATGAGGTCTACATGAGTCTTTCTGCTCAGCATGTGGAGCCATATGATGCAAACCATTTCAGTTTGGTTTATGTGGGACTGCAGGAATTTCAATGCCTAGTCACCCAAAACCACCTGGAGCACAAAAACGCAACACAGGAGAGTGAGCAAAGACAAATCAGGAAAGTCTGTCTGGCTATGCACCTATGCAGAAAACCGTTCAAAAAAATGTTCAAACTCACTTACACTCTATTAAAACACTCTCCCCGGCCCCCATCTCTCAGCCCGCCAGTCCAGGCGATGGGCGTCTGCCAGTCTACCTTCTGCATGCGGTTTATTGTTGCTAATATCACTATTCATCTAATGGCAACATGGTCCTTCCATAATGACAGCGCTGGCTCTGCTCTGACCATACTGAAGGATTACGGGGAGTAAAGACTGTGATCAGAGCTGCCGGCCCTCCGTTTACCCCTGTTCAGTGACGGCGCGCTGCCTTGGAGCGAGCCCACAGATTTCAATACACCATCACAGTGAAACCGGATCAGATGTTAACACAAGGTTCACAAGTTCATCCAGAACAGAACAGGAGGATCCAAGGCCGAGCTTACAGTGGCAGGCCAGTATGTTAGAAAAATGCTGTTTTCTCTCCAGTGTCAGACATTAAATGAATAACGGTAAGAGTAGAGTGTTACATAGTTGTACCTGCATCAGGATCCTGGTTGAAACGAGCATAGCGGGAGTTCTCCAGCTGGGGTAGGCATTGCTCTATTGGTACCCAGGCATAGGTTTCTGGGCACAGGAGGTCTGAAGGCCGGTACTGCCCCTGGGGAATGAAAAGAGACACAGAGAGAGAGAGAGGGTTACCTCATCTGCTAAAGCAATTTATCATTGATTAATCAATCAGCAGAACATGTCTACAATCTTATTAGTTATTTAAGAACAATGCCAGTTGCTTAGAACAGCTTCTTAAATGCCAAGATTTCCTTCTATTGTTTTTTTTTATATTGCAAAATTCAAAACTGTTCGTCGGACACAACAAGCAACTAATAGGGGTGGGAATCACCAGCGGTCCCACGATACGATATTATCACAATACCATCTTATTGCAATTTTAAACATTTTGCGATATGCTGAGTATTGCGATAAGATATATTGCGATGTATTACCTTTTTCAACTGCAAATCATGCAGTTTGTCAACATCTGTTTAAAGCTTTCACTCTGTTCATCTCAGAGTTTTCAGTCACATATCTTGAGGTCAGAGGTCAAGGGACCCCTTTGAAAATGGCCATGCCAGTTTTTCCTTCGCCAAAATTTTGCTTAACTTTGGAGCGTTATAATTTATTATAAAAAAATTGACAGAAAAAATCAATATTGCATATAATCATTTGCCGCAGCCAGGGTAACTCCATTTTCACACTACGCTAGTGACCCTTAAGGGTTAAAGGTTTGACAAGTTGTAAACTGACCTCAGGGTCACGATCAGGGGTGAGACCTGGATCAAGCTCTGCTCTGTTAAAGCTCTTTGTTTGAGTCTCGGTGTCAGCGGGGTTATGTTGTCTGCGATGCTGAGCAGGAAATGTAAACACACCAGCATATTGTAATGTGTGCTTGTGAAATGGGTACAAGTCTGTATTTGACCTAACATTTTGGGATGGAAAGTAAACCAAGCTGAACAAAAACAGCTGCAGGGCAAAGAGAAGGAAAAAAAAACGAGTGAGGGGTTGAATGAACAGAAAAGGAGGTGGAGGAGAAGGAGACTCCATTATCAGAGACCTGTGTTCCATCACACGGCACCAAACAAACACAAACTGCCGAGATAGCTCTGTAAACAAGCAGGCGCCTGCAACGAGCTCCCGCTGCCTCATCTCAACATCCACAATCATATTAATCGTTTCTGAGACATTAAACTGTAGGACAAAGACTCCAACATTTCGTGAACACATTTTTTTTTATACACAACTGAGGTCAAAAAGTGCTGGACGATTAAACTCAAAACAAAAGAGGAAAAAAAAAATGTCATTACGAACTCAAAATAAGCAAGACAAAGGAAATACCATCTCTGGCGCCCTGACCACGACCCATCTGTCAGTGGGCCTATATGGAAAATATGCAGCCTGTTTTTACATGCGGGATAGGATGCCATGAGAATGAAATAGGCGGCTTTAAAGCTCAGAGAAATGAAAAACAGAAGAATATGGAGGACACACACACAGTCAGGCTTTTCCTTCTCCTCATCTGCAGCCACCCTTTTGCTCTGCGCCACCATTAAGTGAAGTGGCGCAGGAGAAACGCCAAAATGTATCACTAAATTCATACAGTCCTATAGGCGAAAACTGAGGTGCAAACTGTTCTGGGTAAAAGGCAATTCAGAGTGCAGCTAAAGACACTAACATGCTTTAAGTGCCTCTGCTAACAGATGGATGGTGGAGGAATGCTATGCATCTGTAGCTGCAATGGACACACACATTGATCGGATGCTCGCCGTGTCCCAACAACCTACAGCCTTCTGCAACTGTCAGCGCAGTCAGCTTGACACTCTCACACTCTACCTCACCTCTGTAGACTCCTTCAACACCGCAGTGAGACACACCTCAATATATGCAGAACACACACACACCTGCTCAGCAGTAGAGACACACATACTTCCCGCTACAGGCCTCTGCACCCTGACATTGCACTTCAACCCAAACTGGATGCAGAGAAACAGAGCAGAAATAGGAGGTGTGAACGGAGTAGCCAGCTTGTAAGGAGAAAGAATGAGAGAGATAAAAAAAAGAAGAAGAAAAACATGCAAGGACACACCTTTTCATAAGCTATTATTTAGGGCTGTCAAAGATAACGCAATACTAATTTGTTTTAACGCCACTAATCTATTTAACGCATTAATGCAACTTGCAATTTTTAAGGTTGTAGCTGGCTCAGTTTTAAAGCTAGACCGAAGGCATCATATGAAACTATAAAACCTAAGGAATCCATCGGTACCAACCGTGTCATACTAGCTTGTTTTGAAGGAGGCTAAATAACGCTCCAAATTTACGCAAAACTTTGGCGAGGAAAGACTGTCATGGCCATTTTCAAAGCGGTCCCTTGACCTCTGACCTCAATATATGTGAATAAAAATGGGTTCTATGGGTACCCACGAGTCTCCCCTTTACAGACCACTTTATGATAATCACATGCAGTTTGGGGCAAGTCATAGTCAAGTCAGCACACTGACACACTGACAGCTGTTGTTGCCTGTTGGGCTGCAGTTTGCCATGTTACGATTTGAGCATATTTATTATGCTAAATGTAGTACTTGAGGGTTTCTGGACAATATTTGTCATTGTTTTGTGTTGGTAATTGATTTCTAAAATTAAATATCTACATAAATGTGCATTTAGCAAGCATATTTGTCCACTCCCATGTTGATAAGAATATTAAATACTTGATAAATCTCCCTTTAAGGCACATTTTGAACAGATAAAAAAATGTGTGATTAATCGCGATTAACTATAGACAATCAAGCGATTAATCACGCTTAAATATTTTTAATTGATTAACAGCCCTACTGTTATTCCATGAAGAAAAGCAGTTGTGTTTTTGTGTGTTTGCACTTTGTATCAGTGTGTATTTGTTAATGAAATATAGTGGATTTCTGATATCTGAAAGCTTCTGATTTGTCTCTACAGTCCACAATGATATATCCAGTCCTTTGCTGTAAACCTTCGACATAAAGAGATATCTATCTAACCAACATGAGCGACAGAGTCTGGTCATGGCACAGGCACAATTCCTCAATTCTCCCCCTGAAAAGAAGAAAAGGATGAAGAGAAGGACAGAGGAGTATGAGAGGACACAGCTATTAGTGGTCTGGACAGACGAGGGAGAAAAGAAGAAAGAAAAGCGTGGTTTGTCAGCTTCTTTTCTTTATTGGACTGAAAGTGAAGACTGAGCTCACCACTGACTCTCTTTATCTTCCCTCTTATTTTCTTCCTTCTCCAGGTTGGCTTGAAGGCCCTGTAATTCACAGCTACCCCTGCAGCTTCCCTTTGGCTCGTCTTCAGCCCAGTCAGTGTTTTCTGCTTTTGCGTCAGTTTGCTCACAATATCCATCACCTTATCTAACGGTTACTCACAACAGAGAACAGAGAAGGCAGTAATTGTTTCCTGAAACGTGGATCCTTGAGAGAGAAGACTGATGAGCCAATCTAATAGCTGGGAGTGATTTCTACAAGTCTGTGTTACCGAGTGTCTGTTAGCTCAGAAAGTGGTGTGAAGAGGCCACAGGAAGTGATAGTGACTAATGACTGAGGTTTTTCTGTGATTGTATACGTGCGTTTTTGAATGTAGCTACCCAGGTTGAGGCTTTCCAGATGAAGAACATCTTCTTGGTTTGCTCCTCCTCTCTTCAGTCGCTCTGTCCCTCCCTTTTCTACATACTCAAAGCCTCCCTCACGAACCAATCCGTCACCATCCTTCCATCCTTCCCTCCTTTCTGCGCTCCGCATGCTCAGACGGATATGGAGGTGCTGCCGATGACTGACAACCTCTGAAAGGCTCGTTTAGAGAGATGGAAAACGAGACGCGGGATGAAAAAAGCAAGTGGAGAAAGAAGGAAACATGTACAAACATCGGCGGGTAGACTTGGCTGCCGTCAGAGGTGTGAGAAATGAGAGGGAGATAGGACGTAGACGGGGAGGGACGAGAGGAAAATTAGGTGCAGATGGGTAACGGGATGGTATTTAACGTCGCTGAGACGTGGACTGAGGCGAGCTGATGGAAGTGATAGGAGCCATGTGAGTGCCAGGACGGAGGGGCCCAGCACGGAGAGAGGATGTTGGAAGACGGGGATGAAGAGGGAGGGCTTGGAAAGAGGCATAAACGGGGGGAAGAGCTAAGTAGACAGAGGGTGAGATGGAGACGAGAGAAAAAACAGACGGATCAGAGAAATAAAGAGCTGCATTCAACAGCGGCCACATAAAACAAAATGGAGACTGCACATTTACAAGTCGGAGAACACACTCAGTCATTCAAATCCATTGTTCTGCAGCGCGTTTGTTAATTAATGTGCAGAGGTCACCGTTTATAGGGCGGCAATCTGCTACAGTGCAGGTTTCCCAATGAAATGAACTTTAACAAGACAGAGGGGAAAATTACTCATTTGAATAACAAGCTGCCCCAAAGTAAACAATTACACAACCTCCAATCATCACGAGTAAATAAACACATATCTCCACAGGGCTTGACATGCAGTTACACAATACTCCACAGATCTATTATCACTGCGAGCTCCCTCCGTGACACGGCATCACTCATTCTTTTCAGGCCACACGGTCTTTACACACATACATACAGATAGCAGGGGCCCCGCTGTCAGAGCCAACTTTATTACCAACTCACAACCGTCACCTTGTTCCTCTCCTTCATTGTGCACCCTTTCCCTCCATTTCTGCCTTGTATTTCTCACACACCTCGAGGTAGTGAGCGATGCCCCAGGCCCGTATACCTATATGATTTATATGAAAAGCAATTAATCAGACACGTAAATCGAGTGCCTCGCTGCAGCCAAGGAATCCTCGTGAAAACCTACACCACTTTTGCCTTCTGCTTCTTTTCTTCCTCCTCGCCTGAGTATGAGTTTGGTATGTGTAGAGTTGAGACAGCTTTCATCAAGCGAGAGACCATCAGCCTCAAGTGTCTTTCACATCTTCAGGTTGTTCCAACAATTCACATCAAATCCAGATACTGACTCATCTTATTCTCTGGAGCACAGCAAGTGGTGTGTTTTATGCTTCTAGCAACAATAAAATGGATTCGTGAGGAGCAACTCTGCACAATAGTCAATCAATAGTCATACTCTGTCAATGACTCTACGAACAAAATATACACTGCTGCCATTATAGATTATATTTCTACAGTATTTAATGCACTTTATTTTTAAAATATGTACATATCTGTCACTGTCAATATAAATCCTACATGCTAAGTATATAGACAGCTTTAAATGTACATACTTTACATAATCCAGTCCTTGTATAGCCATTAGGTATTTATTTCTTTGCACCATCTGTATTGTTTACAACTTAAAGAACACTTGACTTGTATATAGAAGATTTATTTTTAATTTACTGTTGGTTATTGGTGGTTTTTATACATATTCATATAATATTTATTCACCTATATTTTCACTACTTGTGTACATAATAGTTCAGTCTATACATTTATTTGTCTAGCTTTGTTGTCCTTGTTTCTAGCTGTTATTTCTAAATGGACAAATTCATGATTTAATGCAGCCGTGCTTTTGGCTCTGACATGTAGAGATGAAGGAAAATGTTTAATCAATTCATCAGAAAACTAATCAGCAACTATTTTGATAATCAATTAATCATTTAAGTCATTTAATGCCAAATATTTCTCTGGTTTCAGCCTCTCTCAAGGTGAGGATTTGCTGCTTTTCTGTTTTATAGCATTGTAAAGTGAATATCTTTGGGTTTTGAACCATTGGTCAGACGTCTGAAGATGTCTACTTGGGCTTTGGGAAATTTTGTTGAGCATTTTCACAATATTCTGACACTACATAGACCAAACAATTAATCATTACATTGAGAAAATATGAGGAGCAGAGGCAGAATCATCTTAAATTACTGCTTAAAATTCATAGACTTACTTTGATGTCTCATCATTATTATTTTGCATTTCCCCTGCTTTCTATTACTTTCGTGATATTGTCTTTTATTATTACTCCCAATATCATAAAATGCACCAACATGCTAATAAGAGAGAGATCGGAGATAATATCGTTATTTGCAATAGAGGGAGATTTTTTGAGGATGACATCATTCACAGCAGTGTCACAGTTCAAAGTGATCCTCTTTCAGGCTTGGTTAAGGAAAGACCAGAAGACAGGAGGTGGACTTGGTGTCTCAGTAAGAGGGTTTTCCTGCCTCCATCTGCATTACTTTACACCTACATCTGCTGCTGATTTCCTGCTCATATCTCTCCTGTTGGGTTTTCACCCACCCTACCCCTAGCTGAGGTGTCCCTTTATGTGTGTGTGTGCACATAACGTCCGGCACTGTGCAGAATGTCCGAATGCAGTCTCAATGAGTCTTTTCTCGTTAACAGTATCAGAGCAACTCTACAGGAAAGAGCATTAAGTTATACAGTAATCTGCTGCTCAACTGAACACCTACTCCAGTATGAGACAGAGCGGCTCCACGAGTGCGAAGTAAGGCTGGGATGAGGTCACTAATGTTAGACCTTGCTCTGTTTGCTTCTGGCAAAAGATAGCCAAAAATAACATGCAATACAAAAAGGAGCCTGTTTTATAGCACACTAGTGAATGGGATATTATGTCAGGATTAAGCATTTGTCAAGCACTCTCAGCAGAAACAAGGACATTTGACCCAAACAGACAAATACAGTCGGTCACCGTGTCACATTCGTGGTCTCCTTGCAGTTCGTTATTCAGCTGGTTGTCACTCAGGACAAGCTTGAACTCGGAGGGTATACAAAGAGGCCTAGTGTGACCCAGAGCCAAGCAGACCTAACCTAGGCCGGCCCGGGCCAGCACTCTGACCCAGGGTCACATTCAGCCAATCTTAGTAAAGAATATCAATAAACAGAGGCCCTGATCCCTACATCCGCACTCTCTCTCTCAAACATACAGCTCTCACAATGCACCCCCTCTATCATCTGTTGAAACGCACATATTCTGCCCAGACGAGGGGGCACGGACGGGGTCGGAGGGGCCTCTAGCTGCTGATGGACACACGTAAACAGCGCCGCTCACACAAACACACATGCAGCTAGACAAATAAAACCAAGAACGAAGCAGGCCGGACAGACGGACAGCACCAGTGAAAGACATGTCCAAACAAGCAGCGTCTTAGAATAGACGCACTTTCACCACAGTCTGTGACAAAATGTACATATAGTGAGTGAGTGCCTTGAACAGCATCTGTGTTTAGGGAGATTT
>CAKALG010018873.1:14296-27686 GCA_916700815.1 Helicolenus hilgendorfi | reverse complement strand
CGTGAGATGAAAGGTGGTGGTGTTGCTGCTATATTTAAAGACTCATTTCAATGCAAACAGTCATCATGTGGTGATTTTGCCTCCTTTGAATATCTTTGCACTGTGTTGAAAGGCACACCAAAAATCTCGCTGTGAAGAATTTACAGACCTCCGTGGCTTTTGTTGACAACAACCGCTGAGCTGCTTTGAGTCATCTCAACCGACTTTGACTAATTTGTCATAACTGGAATTTTAAAAATTCATATTGACAATCCCAAATACAAAACTGACAGGAAAGGCTGTGGTTTATTGGAAGCTTTTGATCTGTTGCTGCATGTGAAAGGACACGCACACAATCAAGGAGACACACTTGATTTGCGTATTAGCAAGGTGTTGACATTCTTAGCACAGTTGTCGGGGGCGTAGGCCTTTCTGTCCGTATCCGTGTTTTCTTTAATACGTCGATTTCTCCTGATACTCAAACTAGATTAGTTTCTTTAGTACTTTGCTTTTTGATCATTTTGACTATAGAACTCTGAAAGTTATTGATGCTATAGCACCTGGAAAGGGTAACAACAACTTCAGCCCATTCAAAAGCTGCCAGAATTTTAACAAGAACCAACAGAACTGAGCACATTCTCCCGCTCTTAAATCTCTACACTGGGTTCCAGTTAATACATTTTAAGTATTGCTGCTAGTTCCTATATCACTCAACAATGTCAGGTGAAAATATATGCCTGATCTCCTTGAAGAATAAAAACCCAGCAGGGGCTGAAGAACTTTAGAAGTAAGTACCTCAAGTCAGAACCAAACAAGGTGAAGATGGATTTTGCTACTATTCTGCACAAAGATGGAACCAACTTCTTGGTGACGTGAAATGCGCCTCAACTTTAAAATCAAAATGAAAAAATCTGCTGTTCTCCAGTGCCTTTGATTGATTGGTTTCTTTACTGCACTTTTATTTCCTTTGTTTGTCTGATTTGGCGCAACTTACAGCTGCACTGTCGCTGTATTTCCAACACGTTCTGATCTCAACTCATTACATACTGACACTTAGTCAGACCCCTTGGCTTCACTTTTCACTTGCAGTAAACACATGATGAATTAAACAAATACAGGGGCAGTAGCTGCTCATTGCTGGGTTAGCTCTGATTACCAGCACATCACTATTCATGCTTCACTGTACTGCGACTTGAAAGTGTCCTCTGTACTATTTTAAAGATACTGAACAGTCGGGCAAGCTTTGTTTCTGAAGGAAGATGACTCAGCCGTAGTTGACTCGACACTTTCTGTTCCTGCTTCTCTCCTTTAGTGTTTTTTATAGACATCTATGAAGCCGGGCTTTATACAGTGTGGTTCAGCCAGCCATGGGGCAGACTGAGTTGCTCATAAATTGTGAGAAACAACATGTCATGGTGGTGGTGTATCCATGGAGAGAGCTGAGATAATAGAAACTAAAGAGAGGGTGCGATGGATATGTGGATGATGGATGAAATGATAGTTTCCACAACAGGATGTGCAGGAAAAAAAGGGGCTGAATTGTCAGAAGAAAATTGCTATAAATGACCACAGACTTTTAACACTTCTGCACAGAGACACACCGTAGATTATCACACTCGCCTACTACTAATTAATGTGAGATACCATAAATGACAACACCGACTGTGCTTATTAATATATTGATGCACTTTATGCTATTTATATCAATATTTACAGGATAACAAGCTGTTCTCATTGAATCTCACGTCGCAGCTCCCGCAGGAGAGGATCATTACACACCCACTCAGAAAGCCTGCAAGTCTAATTATATTACACAGACGTACACAACGTCAAATCAACTGCAGCGAAGGCCATGCAGAGCTGACGGTGTGTGTGTGTGTGGAGGTGTACAAGCCAATAAAACAAACATGTCAGCGTCAAGCGTGTCTTTAGGGAAATCCACATTCTGTGGTTGACAAAGAAGTCTTTGTGTTTCATGATACGGAGAGAGGTCACACACTAACACAGACACATTATAAAAAAGAAACCTCTACAGATACCAACACAATTATTTCCCCCTTAAGCAGTGCTGTCACCAGTGGAAATATATCTGACAATGGTGGTGCATGTGAGTAACTGAGCCAGCACTCAAGCACTGCAGTGCGAAGCGCACAGATGCAGTCGCACAAAGCAGCAGTATGTAGAGAGCGCATGTAAAGCACAGCCCGATTGTTTTTTCTTCACAAAGCCACAGTGTGAACGCAGATGAAAGGTCAAAGGACACAGTTGTTCTGCCAACATGCAGTGAAAAATACAGACATCTGTCTCTTTACTGCAGCTGGAGAGCGAATGGACACTGGGAGAAATAATAATACTTTTCTTTCATTAGTAAACTACCACAGAGAGGCAGTGTTTATCCCTGTTGTTTGATTTTGTATGTGTATACAGTGTGTGTAAGTTTCTAAGTTGTGCTCGTTCTCCGAAGGCACACGGTGCCCTATTTCGGGGAATCAAGGTGAGTGCACAGGTGGTGGCACAAGTTCCCAGTGTTGGCTCACCTGGCTGTGACCGAAGGGTCTGGCACACTGGTGACACAGTTGTAAAATGGGTTAGGTTGGGGGGGTGCACAAAATCAGTAGGTATTACAAGGTATTAAGTGTATTATTCTCTCACAGCAGCCTCAGCAGGTCAGCTTGGCCCCTTGTGTACCTTATGTACCCCAATCTGGGTACTTCACTGGTCAGGCTTCTAATAGAGTGCTCCAGGGATGACATATTTTTGTAGGCCAACCAGGAAGTTAGCACTGGTCAAGGCTGTCCCCAGCGGAGAAGCATAAGAATTCAAGCTCTGGTCCAGCCAATATAGTGCCGATCAGTTTCAACTTTCAAAACAACACAGCTCTGCAGTTGTAAATTAAATCCGTCCAACCTACAGAGAAAAAAAAAGGTTTTATAAATCATGGTGCCACGCCAATACATTGTATGGATGATGATCACGGTTTCAACTTTCCAGTCAAACTTAAGAACTGGACTGTGTCAACAATTATGTCCAATGTTTACACAGAACTGTCAATGTCCACTACAGTCCATCTCCTGTATTCCTGAAGATGACAGCGGCTTTGCCACTGTAAAATGCGGACCCTGTGCAAAATATCAAGTGACGCTGATAGTTGCGCAACAATTAATCCAGGTAGCCACATTAGATGAGTGAAAATGCACACCGCATTCCTCAAATTAGAAGCTACAGATGGAACACACACAGCAGACCTGCTGTCTTCACATGGCTGCTGAGAGTTAATCAACCATACAGCCTGTAGGCACTAATGGGTAACTGGTGCAGTAAGACTCACTCTAAATTTAACTTATTACTCATCTCAATAGTATTATATGTCTAATCACATTAAAATCACCTTTTATGTGCATCTAAACATAATATTCAGTGTTTCAAGAGGAATGCCAAGATGAATCATGCAAGTATGACATGAATTAAATAGGTTTGGAGTCTATTTTGTGTGCAGTGATATTGTAAAGCCAGTGTGTGTACCATACGATGCGGTGGAGGGGGTGTGGACTTGAGTGTTGGTATTCAAATTGCATTGTGTCATCAGTTTGCATCCCCATTAGTTGTGCCCTCGACCCATTTTAGCACCAGATATGTCACAGATAATTACAGAACAGATGCAGGTGAGGAAACATCTGCTTGCCAAAAACACTTTACCGTCAGTTCGCTGCTGCAAGGTCACTGCTTGGTTGGCAGAGCACAAGAATAGGATCCCGTTTGTAAAGTACATGGTTTTGAAGTAGGATTACCAGGTACTGCAGGAATCACAACAAAACATCATTTAAAATGTTTGATAGAACTACGATGTTGCAGCAATTGTCTAACATCTAAAAAGCCACGCCAACTCACCCTGTCAGACCCCTCGGCATCACTTTTCGGTCACAGTAAACACATGATTAATGTTGTAAATTAAACAAAACACTTTGCTTAGGATTAGGCTACAAAACTACTTAGTTAGGTTTAGGAAAAAACAACATGGTTGGGTTTAAAATTAAAAAAAAATTGCTGCGTATGGGTTTACATTGTACTTGATGGAAAGCCTGGGGCATCAGGCACCCTTTTACCGCCGTGAAAGGGTGCTTTGTGCACCGACGACCATTACTAAGCGTCAGTATTTAACGCCTTGGGAATGAGAAAGGGTTGAAAAAGCGCATTTAAATATTAGAAGCTAGATTTCTCCTTCATTTAGGTGAAAATGGCTTCGCAAATCATATTAATTGTTAATAAACTATGCCACTTAATGATCACCACTAGTCCCACAAACATCAATATAAATAAGTGATTAAAACCAATGCTGATTTTTGTTTCTCATGTTCTTTATAGTAACTCAATTGTAGCCTATGATATGATTTCATGCAATAAAGGCGTATTGCAGTTAAACCATACCCATGTTAAGTGTTTTTTGAGCAACAGTGTTCATGGGATTATACCAGACAGCGTTATTGTAAGGTTCTTTGAGCTGAATTCAATGCCAGAAAGGATTTATTCTGGGTCTTGTAAGTTTAAAATGGCAGCTGCTCTTACAGAACTTTACGTCATCCTCGAACTCGGCACTCAAGGATGCATTGCATTTCCCAGCTCAAAAGTTTCAATGACGCGCATGGCATATCATCATTCTTATCGTTCCTTTCCTTTCCAATGACAGATACAGCAAAATAGAAACTCGCTAACTATGTGCATCCTGGTCCAAATTAGCCTAGCAGGATAATTTGATCATCAACGGCAATGAAATTATGGTTTATTTGCTCATTTGGCTGGGACAGAGCCTCTCGGGTGAATTGGGTATGCACAGACTGTTGCGCAGCGAGCGACTGCTAGCATCAATCATTATTTGGCCTCGTTGGAAAGCTCTGGCCCATCCATATGCCGGTGTGTCCATGGTCACTGTCTCCCAGCGGAGAGGATTTGGCTTTCTGTGGCGCCACAGATGTTCTCTGCTTGTGTTTGCTGCTCCTGCCGATTGTATTACACCGTGTCCGTATGAGAGTGGGAATCTTTCTGAGACAGAGATCGGCAGAAGCAGTGACACAGGGGTGAGAGAGACTATCTCTCACTCTCTCTCTCTCTCTCTCTCTCTCTCTCTCTGTCCATCACATACACACACATTATCAGCATTAGTAGCCCATCTGTTGAGCTGTCTGCCAACAACGGACTTGTGAGGCCTCTTTTAACACCGTGCCTGTGGTGTGAGACAGAGAAACTATATAGCTGCTGTGTTAAGCAGCTTCAGTCGTTACATCACTGCTGTGATCAAGGTATAACAAGGGATCAACCTTTAATACAAAGAAAAAAGTGACCAGCTGACTTGCTGGAAAGCTGTGATCAAAACCACAAGCTAGCAAATGGTTGCACATGGTGGATTGTGCTTGGGCGGTCATTGGTAGAAAGCCGTTAACTAGCTGGGATGTGTGAAAGCAGAGCTGTGTTCGCACTTCATTTGCAACTGCTGTAGCCGCTAACAGGAGGCCATTCTGAACGTTTACACATGAAGTTCCACTGATACATAAAGGTTAACAGAAAAATTAATTGTCAATTAACAACTCTTTTTTTTTTCAAATGTATTATTTTTCTATGCCACCCAAGAAGAAAAACATGCAAACACTTGCTGGATTCAGCTTAAAAAACATTATGATTTTCAGCTTTTCTGTATTTTTATTAGATAATCAAGACAACTTGAGTCGTCACATTGGACTTCAAGAAACATTTTTTACAATTTTTGACATCTTTAACTTAATTAATCAGTGAATCAACAAAATAATAGTAAATTGACTTGCATTTATATAGCGCCTTTCTAGTCTTTCAACAACTCAAAGCATGTAAGGTGCCAACCTGCTCATCAGGATCTAATCTAAATACTCATTCACACACCGATGGCACAGCCTTCGGGAGCAATTTGGGGTTCAGTATCTTACCCAAGGACACTTCGACATGTGGACTGAAGGAGCCGGGAATCGAACGGCCAACCTTCCGATTGGTGGACGACCCACTCTAACTCTGAGCCACAGCTGCCCCCACCCTTGACGTATAGATACAGAAATCAACTATCAATGTACCACAGTGTGGTGCCTTAGGATGACCAAACTGAAATGCCCACCTACTGACACTTCAAACGTAAAAAAGTCCAATTTACTATGGGTATGACGACTATAGATTTACATGCATTTATAGTACAGGCTGGGTCCGGCGCCTCAGTGGGTCTTCTGATTTGTGGACGACCCGCTCTACAGCCACCAAAACTGCCCTTGCAAATAAGTGAAACATATTCTTGACAACATGCTGGATATTTCACAAAATATACCATATAGAAAATGCATTGCACATTGTCAATGATTTTTCATCATTGTAATAACAGGATAGGAGTGAGTCATTCCGCTCCTCTAGGTGGACTTGTCATATTAAACGTAGGTGCAGGTGATGTTTGAAACAACATATGTTGGTGAGAGCAGACAAGGTGAGCAACACGTTGGGAAAATGCCTCAGAGGACAATCCATTACAAACATAATGGAGGGCATATGGAGGCCGCAGTAAGGTCGCTCAGCCGTAAACTTGTTCCAGCATTTGTGAGGAAAGTCCATCTTTCCCCGAGGAGGGCTCAGCAGCAATCGGTCTCTTCCTGCTGCACGGATCGGACCTCACAGGTGGCTTCCTCGCTTTAATATGCTGGCCAGCTACACTTTCCTCAAACAAAGACACAACTACGGATGGATATTTGCATCCTAGGAGAGTGTGTGTGCGTGTGTTCTCCATGACTTGCGAGGACGAGAGAGCCGAGAAGGTGTAAGGAAGAGGGAGGAGGGGAAAAGGGGGTCCAGGAGAAGATGAAAGAGAAAGAAAGAGCTTGAGAAGAAAAGCAAGAGAGCACAAAGGAACAAGAGCACGGAGCTCTATCCTCCAGGCACCAAAGAGAAAGTGCAGAGGGAGGGAAAAGGAAGGAAAGAGGAAAACTTGAACTCCATACCAACCACCCCCCCTTCCACTCAACACACAATGACTCATACATGCAAACACTTGAGCTAATCCGTCTTTTCCCCCCACGTGTTTTCACTATGTTTTGCATAACCTCACATTTCGACATCTTTACCACTGAATGGCTTTGATGAGATATGGTTTGAAGGCATAGGCTGTAATTATTAGAATATTATTCAAGGGGAAGATTTTTGTCTACACTAACCAGCTGACTTGGCTGCCTCTCTCATCAGCTATAAAGGTCTCCATTAAGCGCCTGCCATTTAGGGAATAATGCTGAGGAATGGGTGCTGCAGGACCTCCTACCTATTTAGTGGAATGTTTTCTTCTTCTTCAGGAACACATTTTCTCTGACTATACCATTTAAAACAATGTCTATCAAATCTCGATCCCACATGAGTCTGTGAAAAGGTATTCATAGTTATTGTTTTGAGATCTCAGAGGTCTCTAGCCAGTCTGGCTGGAAATACACTTGACATTTTGTATTCAGGTACAGTTTATTAAACTGTAGCTCTGCCACTGGGACAAAGCCTGAGCCCCTAAAGCACCTTCTGTGATTCGACTTTTCTGATCGCTTGAATACATGATTCATTCAGACGGATACAAAAACACTGAGCTGCATCTCATATCCCTCAAAGTATAAATCAGACCTTTTCTAATTCATGAACATTGTCTCCCACAGCTTAAAGATTGGCAGGTCATATATCAGTCTCTGCAGTTGAAACCCATCGTAAGCTTCAGAGGTCCCAGAAGACAGAGAGTCAAAGAAACAAGGGAGAGAGAGAGAGCCTGTTGCTCATGCTGATGGTGGTGCTAGGAAGCTGTAGTGTTTTGATGTCGCCCGGCGTAAATCTTTTATTTTGCCTCTTTCCATCAGGAAAGCAGCGCCTGACAAAGCAGAAAGTTGCCCCTGTGAGCAGAACCTTCAGCAGAGCTGCTGAGCTCACACTTACATCAATCTGGTATCAAGTAAACACACTCACACACACTCACACACACAGACACACACACATTTGTCTTAATAGTGTTAGGAGAACCTTTAGTGATTGGCGTCATTCCATAACTCTGAAAGGAATGGTTACAAATTTGAGGAAATTGACTTTCTTGCCGAGAGTTGACAGACGAGGAGATCGGCACAAATCGCATGTCTGTCCGTCAAATATGAAGCTGGAGCCAGAAGACAGGTAGCTTAGCTTAGCATAAAGACTGGGAGCAATGGGGTACAGCTTGCCAAAAACTGTAGACTGTATATAAGAAGTGGACGTAGTCACCGTGACGTCACTCATTGGTTTGTAGACCACGGTTGTGAAGCCTAGAGTTCGCCACTTGCCGTCATCGTTATCTTATCTAATTGAAAAAGTGACTAACAGCAAAAGCACCGAATATCAAGTGTTTTTCTTCTCATTCTATTTCTCTGTATTGATAAAAATGATACTCAAAAGGTAATGTCTGACTTTAAGTTCCCTTTATAAGCAATTGTTAACTTATTTCATTACTACAGTGTCTCACTCTTTAATTAAAGGTGTCATTTTAGTATCTACGTGGCACATGGCAGCGTAGACAGAGATTCCAACAATAAACAACATGCACCTATGCACATGAAAGTAAAGCATCATCCCTGCTCTGTATCCAGTTGTTCCAATTAGTGCATAAAAGATAGGAACGTGCACGCACACATGCTTTGATACACAGAAACACAGGTGTACACGCATACATACACCTGCAAACACACACACACACACACACACACACACACACACACACACCGACAACCACTCACAGTTCCAGCTCTTTAACTCCAAAGTTTTTTTTTTGTTCCAGGCGGGAACATGTGGGGGAGACGGATGCTATCAGAGAGCTGCAGACCTGCTCTCAAATCACACAGCCAGAGAGAAAGTCTCAGAAGGAGTACTTGAGCTGGAGACAGAGGGGGCGAAAAGAAAAAAAGAAAAAGGAAAATGTGGGGTCACAGGCGGGTAGCCGATCAGAACGAGTGACAACAGACTAAGGACACTACAAGGGAGGAGCTAAGAAATGAAGGGGAAGGAAAAATAACCTAAAAACTTCCCAGTGTCTTTACCACAACATAATAAATTGCAGTTAATGAAGTGTCTGTGGAAAGTTCAAAACTGAAGTGATCTTGAGTCAGCGGCTTGTCGCGAAGGATGCCAGCAGTGAGAGCTGGTGGGCGAGGCATGAGGAGCCAACACGTTCTCACTCTCAACTCGTCAAATACAGTATTGCAGCTTAGTCAGTGGCCCTACGCTTCAAACTATGACGTTCTAGGTAGACATCTGCGTCAGCCGAGCCAAATTATCCACATATGGCATCGGCCGAGTGTCCGGGGAAATTACACCGGCCAATTTGCCGTGCTGGAGGCGCCACAAATGATTAACGCAACAACTAGACTCTTAAAATATTCGTCATATCTTCTATAGACATTATTTCCTGGATGCAAAGAGGTAAGAAATGAAGAATTCAAATTCAAAATGCAGAGGCATCAACAAACCTACTTAAAAAAGAAAAACAATCAAAACACATAGCCGCGATTCAAATTGTACCCAGAATTGCAAATTGTCAAAATCAGCAGGGCGAGGAGTGTAGACGCCGTTGATTGTGGGTTGCAACTCTCTCTCTCTCTCTCTGAGGGATTAGTGCAGAAAGTTCTATTTACAGCCATGAAAAGCAAGCACCAAACTAAGTGACATGGTCAGTCTGTTTAATGATATTCTCCGTTCTGTTTCAGTACTGGACAGCGCCGCATCCTGTACACACAACAAACAGCACTGTCCGTGGTTCTGAAACAACAGCTAAGATATAGTCACATATGTATCTCGTGACATGTCTTTGGACTGTGGGAGGAAGCTGAGAGAAAACCCATGCTAACACGGGGAGAACATGCAGCCCTCTATGCTCAAACAGAGGGGGCAATAATACAACTTAAGGGGGCTAATTCCTCTTGAGGCGCTGGGCCAGGCCTGTACTATAAGTTCATGTAAATCTATGGTCTTTATATCCATAGTAAATTTGACTCTTTTTTACATGTAAAGTGGGAGGCGGCTCTGTGTTAATCCAGGTCTGAGCATCAGTTTTGGACGTGTCAGGGACAGCATGTCAGTTTCTGCTCATTACATGCATGGTCTGAGCATCAGTTTTGAGTTCAGGGACAGCATGTCAGTTTCTGCTCATTACATGCATGGCGGAAGTTATGTAACAAAACTAAGATAAAATAAGTCAACGTTGACTTTGGTTTCACACGTGACATGAACAGCAGTCTTGTGGGTGAAAGTCCTGTGTTTGTTTGACTTGTCCAATCTCCCCTCTTATTCCCTCTAAGCAGACTTCCTTGCTCTTAATAATACATAACTTGCTTTGTCTAATACTGAAGCAAATGGGTTCACATTGGAGTTAGTTGAAAGCCCGGTGCATCCCATACAGAAGATAAAGGGTGAACCAGTGCGTCGGTACCAGAAGGCAGTGGTAGTGAGAGCGAAGTTCAGGAGCATGTCATGTAACCTGGTTCATGTCGTTCACCTGCCACTAGCGAACCCACCCATAAAGACATTTTCATCTTTGCTGTGACTACACATTGTTTTGTTTTATATGAAAAGCCTCACCCATATGCAGTAAAACACCACTTTTTATTAAAGCACGTGCTATGAATTAATTAAAACACAGGGTGACCTCTATCAGGGCTTTAGCTCTGTACTTATTATTTGATTTATTTTTTGAAATGCCAAAAAGTGCATGCCGTCTCTTTGATGCTCTCCACTAGGGGAAAAAAAAGTAATTATGCCATCAAAACCAAAACCAGGACGCATCCAAATTTAATCTCCTATCACTTGATTAATCTGATAGAAGCATTAGTTTATCATCAATCTTTAATCTCGAAGTTCACTCTGAATGTCAGTGTAGATGAATTTATTCTCAATTAATATGGGCTGACTTGCGCCGAGTAGCTGTTGCAAGTCCTGTGCAAGGATTCCCAGATTGCATCGTAAAATTTTAAATAGCAAATCATGCATACTTTGCTGGCCGCATCTCCTCCTCTTGCCCTTGGAGATGCTGTTATACAACACTGACCATGAAAGAGTGGCGGCTGTGAGGGGTCCGTCAGGGTTAAAAGGTGATGCCCAAATCTATTTTCCTTTCATTTTTGCAGCACAGAGGGCTCAACTTTTTCTTGACAATGCACAAGGATTTCCGGATTGCATAAAAAAAAAAAAAAATTGAAAGATTAAAAGTTGCTTTATCGCCACTCCACGAGAGCTCAATTATTCTCTTGCACTAGCATGAGCAGATCCCGGCTCTTCACATTAACCTTGGCCACCTCCAATCTCTATTCGGGTCTTATCTTGGCCTTTCAAAGACACTGGTTTTGGCCTTATCATCTGGTGAGAGTGGTTTTTGTTGTGTCGCCAAGAACTGTAATTGAATGTGGACGTAGACGCACTGTGGACTGATGCACTGATCTTTGAGGTGAGGTATTTGCTTGATGTTGCACTACTTTAGTTCTGATTGGGTGACACAGCGTTTCAGCGTTACGCATGATCCCTCTTCTGGTGCAAAACCACAATGTGTATCCTGCTCTTTACTATATCACCGCCCGAGCATCCATGAAAAAAAAGCTTCAATCTTTAAGCTCCCCAATTAAAAGCTGTTGCAGTCTAATGGTCTTACAAAGTAATTACGGGAGCATAATGATTTAACATTGGCCTCCGCACCTTGTTCTCTGCACAAAGATCAGGGCACATCAATAAAAGATGTGCACATCCACATATACACAAAAAGACACTCACATACTGAACACACACACACAATAAGAGCCTCCTTATCTTGATCTATGTAAGTACATGACCTCTATTGGCACGGCAGTCAGTAGTGTGTACTCCTGCATCATTAGATTAGTGGACTGTGCGCTCTACGCGAGCCAAGCCACACCAGAGTAGCACTGATGAATCCGCAATGGCAACAACACACAGGGAATGAAGACAGGAGGGAAATGAAACCTATATCTTGATTAGCATGCATGGTATGTGAATGACCTCATTTCCCCATGGAGATCATTAAGGTGTAATTGCATCCTCCGTATGCATTAAAGGTGGGACACAAAATGCAACTGATACACAAAGTCAGAACAATCCAGGAAGTCCGTGGTTAGTTCAGTGGCCTGTGTTCCTGCCTGCTGGTCATGGTTGTATATTTGACACCAAATTAGTTTAGGAAGTTTAGTTCAAGAAAATCCTTTATGATTAATTGATAAATCTTTTTGTTTCTGAAAAGTACAAAAAAAGTGAAAAATAAAGTTCCAAGAGGCCAAAATGACGTCTTGAAATGTCTCGTTTTGTCCGACCATCAGTCCAAAAAAGCCATTTTATGTTACATTACATGTTACAGTGAATAAAGGAGAGAATCAAAAATAAATAAATCAGAAAAAGCAGTAGGGATGCAAAAATACCATAAATTTCGTAGTCAATACCGATAAATTCCACGATTCTCGATAGCAAATTTGATACCACGGTAAAAAACGAAACAATAAATCCCATGTACCTCAACATACACTCCTGTATTACCATATGCATACTGTTTTTTGCCAATTCATTATTAATCCCCGTTGATCCGCCTCAAGTTTCTTCAAACTACATTTTTACAAGATTACATTTGAACACATCATGAATGTGTTCAATCCTTCATGATTGAACACATCGTTAAACTGGTTTCGGTGTTAGACTTGTTGTTGTCTTAATGTGGGCCATTTCTCTTCTTCTTTTATTTTCCAAAGAAATGTACTTGTTGCTGTTTTTAGCTTATGTAGGACAGCTTTTGTTTTGATCTTCTGAGTTCGTAATAAGGTAGAAATGATCAAAATGCCGGATGGACACGTACTATATCATATGCCTGCATGTGCACACACACACACACACAGACAGACACACATCCATGCACAATGGTACTTTACATCACTATCAGATTTTCTATTCATAGTAATGCTGGGATAGGCTGGAACCCAATGGTGAGGAACAAAGACATTTCTGAATACAGCTCAAATGGGGACATTTCCACAGCTCATCCCTTATGGATGTTTCCAGGGTGCAGCTGAAGGGGAATTAACTGTACTGTCTTGCAGAGAAGAAATGCTACTAGTGTATTTATGTACATCAATTCAGAAAAAAAAGGGAGTGGGCGGTTGTCCCAGGTGGGTGTGATTCATTGAGAATTTCAACTAATATAATCAAAAAAATGTTTCCAAAATCCTTACCAACCCTGCCTTTAAAGGTGCAATTGATAACCCTTGATAACATTCAGCCACTAGATGTCACATTCTCCCTCAGCCATTTATCCATTTTTTACTCCACACTAACTGGCAACATGATCACCAACGTTGTTATACTATTGGCTCACGAG
>CAKALG010018873.1:0-14276 GCA_916700815.1 Helicolenus hilgendorfi | reverse complement strand
GGGAATTAACTGTACTGTCTTGCAGAGAAGAAATGCTACTAGTGTATTTATGTACATCAATTCAGAAAAAAAAGGGAGTGGGCGGTTGTCCCAGGTGGGTGTGATTCATCCATAAAATGTGATGCAGGCTTTTCTACCATTCTCACATCATTGGACCTGTCATCCTCTGCTGCAAAAAGCAAAATGCCTCTAACACTTATTTCTAAAAAAATTATAAAAAAAAGGTGTCTTCTACAGTGTGGGGACAAAAAGATTTATTGTCTTACATCCAAAAAAAATGGTGCATCTTAAATGCAGGGTGGGCGATCTTGAGAAACTAGCAAGAGTACACTACAATTTTTAAAGTGATCCAACCGAAAAACCAAGACCAGTGTTGCCAACTTGTTTCCAGTGAAAGTAGTTAGCAACACATATTCCAGATTTGTTTCTCTGTTTTTGTCAGAGCATTTGATTTATTGATTGCTGTCAGGTACATAATGAGAATTTCAACTAATATAATCAAAAAAATGTTTCCAAAATCCTTACCAACCCTGCCTTTAAAGGTGCAATTGATAACCCTTGATAACATTCAGCCACTAGATGTCACATTCTCCCTCAGCCATTTATCCATTTTTTACTCCACACTAACTGGCAACATGATCACGGATGACCCAGAGATACCACGTGATACCAACGTTGGATATCGTCAGATGTGGGAACCAAAACCTGTCAACATTTTAAAATTCATTAATTCACTATCATAATATACCTATATATATATATATATACACACTGGAAAAACAAAGTTTGGAAACTTGTGTTTGGTCAATTATTTCTCTGTTGTTACCTTCGCAATGATGTCCAACTTGTAAGGATCATGCATTTGTGGGATGAGCAGCACAGCTGATTATGTAGGGAGCGCCCAAGAAAAATTTGCCAAAATGCTCTGCCAATGGTAAAAACATGGTATAATGGCATAAACAGGCTTTCCAACGATGTAAAATACAATGCCAATTAGCATTGTAACAACAGAGAAATGATCCACCAAACACAAGTTTCCAAACTTTGTTTTTCCAGTTTATATATTTCTTAAGGAAAAGCCATCATAAAATGTTACCAATAAGACCTTTAATTGTAGTGTCTGAGTAAACTTTGTTGGTGCTGATTTCTAATCTGTTTTTTTTTCTCCTGTCACTTGGCTTTGCTGTATCCTATGTACAGACGCAGAGTTTAACACTCATCAGCACCACAAGCCATTACCCTCTCGAGTTCTTACACTACCCTGCAATCAAAGTGTCTGTAAAGAGGGACCAAATACACTTAAACATAAAGAGAGATATTTATTTAAAGAGATCATTCTGAGATGAAAAGAACATCTATTTTGTATGGAAATGACCTATCAAATGTTAGAAATAGTGTCATATTAGTTGTAGGAACCATAATTTCAGTCTGCTGCAGTCCCACATAAAGCCAATACAGTACAAAAATACACACCAGATGAGCTTTGTTTTGGTGAGAAACTGTCATTTTTTCCACCTAATCATTATTACATTAAGTTGGCACTGCTGCGAGACGGAAATAAATTGTGACCGCTTAAACTGTGATAATTTCAAATTTGCACGCTTTACCAGCTGAGTGGATGAAATGTTCGACAACAGTGGTGGAAAATTGAAGGAACAATATGCGGCTTAGGCATCCACCTGAGTGCGCTTATTCAAGTCAGCCAGCATGCACCGATGACTTCAGATTTAGTTGCAAGAGATTAAGCGTCTTCATACAAAAGATTCAAGAGAATACACACAAAAGCAATTACTGCAGATCTTTGTGTAGAAAGAAAGAAATTAAAGACTTGCTGCCTGCTAAAGGTTGTACGTGTCGGCCTGTAAAGTATTTCCTTGTTCATTTATGCCGATGAAGCATAGATTCGCGATAATAAGGCGGCATTTGCCACACACTGGCTGTCATGTGGTACCAGCAGGCTAATATAACAAAGGAAAATCACAGGTTGTAATATAGCTGCTTTATGGGGCAGCAATAATAACGCTGATGAAACAGCAGGGCAAATTAGGGAGTAAATCAGTCCGGCATATGTTGTTGGCACTGGGAAAACTGATGTAAGTAGATGTGTAAGAACAAAAATGTAATGGTGGAGTAAATTAAACAATCAATAATATGTCAATGACACAGGAAAATATAATTTTTACAGATGCACAGCTGATTTATACACTATTCTTGCTCTGAATTGGACCAAAAAAGGTGCCAGTACCCTAATTCAGCAGTTGCATCACATGATCATTGCAAGTTTCTTGGATATAATTATATTTATAAGCATTACTTAGTAATATATCCCCCTTTAAATGTATTGTTGTATGCATTTAAATAGATTGTTTGGTTAATAAAATATTTTATGTAACTATTCATACAAATAAAAACAACTTAACGTTGCGTACCTAGACTCACCAGGAGGAGGCAGTACGCGATAAGTAGTAAGGGTACTCATGTGGACAAAAATGAGAAGTGCCAGTGCTCAGTACTAGTGAGTAGTGAGTGTGATCAACCACACAAGCAGTCTGAATCTGCTATGTAATGGCTATATTTACAAAATGAAAATGACTACAGTAACAAATAACTGACATGAGGTGATACACAACCTCAACGAGATGATGCATCTTGTTACATAATCAATCTCAAAGTCTTTCCTCTTGTCATTAATGAGCGGTTTAGACCCTGCTGTGCGCTGCCTGCTGTAATATGTGGACTTGTTTCCATAATCACGGGTGATTGGAGCCTCATCTATTTCACTAACAAGACCTAACTCGGTTCGAACTATTCTGCTGGATTCTTCAATGGGAGAAACATTAGCATAGAGATTGAAAGCAGATACGGGCAGAGTAGCTGGACTCAAATCTTTTTGTTCTCCACTTAACTTGCAATGTTGCAAAGGTGTTTAATTTTCAACTGTCTGTTCCCACCTGGGAATGGACTGATTGGTGAGAAAATTCAGTGAACAGAAGAAAAGTTTCACTGCACAATTCTTCTGACTTTTGTCCTGTACTTTATGACATGTCCCTGGTTGATATGCCAGCCTGTTCTCATTTCCACGGCGTCAAATATCGACACTTTGTTACGGCCATTGGCGTTCGATAACGCTGCATAGGCCCCCTTTCGCGGTGGGAAACCCATCTGCCGCAACAGTAAACACAGGGAATAAAGTGCTGTTGTGAAGTAATACGAAGAGCGAAAGAGACAGGCGGGCAGGAGGGAAAGAAACCGCTGTTCATCACCACTTTTCACTTTACAATCAGCTGTTCGTTGGTGTCCCGTGTTCACAAGGTCAAGTCACATTTGCACTGTAAAAATGTAGTAATTTTTAGCCCAACCATGATGTTTTTCCTAAACCTAACTAAGTGGTTTTGTTTAATTCTTAACATTAAGCACGTGTTTACTGTGACCAAAAAGTGACGCCGAGGGGTTTGACAAAGTATTAGTATGTGATGAGTTGGGATCGGAACGTGTTGGATATTCACATGCTGCCAATTTTTGTGCATTTTGCCAAATAAAGCACTCTCATGGATTATAATAAAAAAGAAAAAAAAGAAACTGCTCTAGAGGAAAGTATTTTGACTGTACTGTTTGTACTTTCTTGCATAAACTTTCACTTTTTAACACCAGCCGCATACAAACATGAAAGAAGCCAAAGGCCCCTTTAATGGACTTAAACATGGTTGGCACCCTTTTAAGGCTCAGCGTCCTTTTCATGAAAACTCATCTTTAGAAAAACGTGGAATAGCTAATACTGCCGTTAATAAATTCAAATGCTTTTGCTGGCAGGAAGCATCACCAAAACAAAAAGGCTTACAGCGCACGAAGTGTATTCTTTAAGGGTGCATCATCAAAGCGCTGTATTGGCGCACCTTGCAGGAGGCGATGATTAATTTGTATTTAGCATCCTTCCACCCGGGTTCTTCAAAACGGATGTTCCTGTTCTTTCTGTTTGTTTTAAGCGCTCCTGTGAAGTCTCACTCCCCGTCGTAAATGCCTGGCAAACACAAAATGAATGGAAATGACTTTCCATAAAGCGCCATTGAGAGGATAAGACAAAAAAAGAGAAGCCCTGAACCATCTCAATAATGTTGATCAAAAGTGACAGCTCGGTATTGCGTTTGACTACACTTAGGCAGCCCCACCGGCAGACGAATAGAAATGGGGAATATCAGTCTTCAGCTTCAATCCTTCAATAAAGACAATAGTCGGGCCCAACACATGGGAGGAGATGAAGGGTGAAAGTGATACGATGTGGCATTAATTTTCCCCAGCGGCGGCGTTTACCACATTTCATTCAATAATGCTAAGTCTTTCAGGGGACACTGCCGGACTAGTCAGCCGTTTAGAAAAGAACTTAGGGGATTATCAAGGCCCTGAACAGGCACTGCTTAGGATAGGCATGGGGAGGGATGGAGGAGGGGAGAGGAGAGCGAGTGACGGCTGCAACAGGGTTGACAGAGAGATTGCAGAGATGATGGGTGTAAGATTGGAGGGATGGATGAGACATGATCATCGGATAGTGACAGAGAAATGGGGAAAGAGGAGAGCGAGGCCGTGATAGGAAGGGGAGGGTGAATTTATTCAGGTGTTGGCCATGCAAGCCAGAACTGGAGATTTAAAATCCTCCACTCCCCCCATGCTAATGGAAAAGTCGCAGTCATGAGTAGAGAGCCAGAGATAACAGCATCATGGTTACTGGAGGCCGGATGGCAACACTGGAGTCGAGGACTCAGAGGAGGACGGTGGATGTGGTGGACTGTTAGTCACTGCGTCGCCACCTAGTAATTCTAACCTCACGCCTACATCTCTAGTCAACAGCTGCACGCTTTTAGTCATCAAGCAGTCATCACTTTTTTTGTGTTTGATTATGAAATGTTTTGACTGGAAAATGAAAACAAAATGATTCACAAAAATTAGGATTTTATGTTTATGTGGTTGTTGCTGTTTAATATGTCAGCATAAAATGACTATTAGGAGTGAATACTTTTACAGATTGCAGTATTTAAAAACAGCGGGGACTCCAAGTGAGGCCCGAATGTGAAATTATGTGGTTGCATTAAGTATCATTATGATTATTATTGTTGTAATTTGTTATATATGAAGCCTGCATTAACTGATTTTTGGCCACTTGGGGAACAAGCTGTAAACACAACACTTATTATCACCTTATAAGTAACTGTGACATATATGTTGGCTATTTTTACATCCAGCAGATACAGAGGTACCAGCCACTAGCATGCTGACTCATGGTTCATCTACCACTTCCTTTTTTTTACTCTAATAAAGCAAAATAGCCGTCGTGAACTGAACTTCTGCAATTTCAGTCCAAATCGCTTAATGTTCTTCAGCTCAGCGGATGTGCATTGTGTCGTTGAGAAGCAGCTATAACTCGTTGTTCGACTCAGTGAGTCAGCTCTTTCCTCTTTAAGAGTCGTTCAAAAACAACGATTCGTTCACAAATCTAACGTCACTTGTCGCAGTAGCACTCATTTCTTGTTGAAACAAGATGAGCATAAGTCCGATACTGAGCGGTTTTTGGTTCCCATAAACTAACGTGAGTAATACTCAACCCTTTTGCTGCTGAATGCTTCACTGTGATAGTCTGTCACTAACTTTGGCTCTCTGTTTGGTCCTAGCCAGGTAGAGTTCAGTGGGTTTATCATGTTGCTCTGTGTCTGCTGGGTAGATTAGATTAGATTATATTAGATTGTCTATTTCCAACAAGACCAAGGCTGGTGGAATTTGATTTTGATTTTTCTCTTCAGACAGATATATAGATACAAACACATAAATGGAAAATATCAGGCAAGAACAAAAATGGACAGCAGCCAGACAATCATGGTAGTAATGCCTGTGAGTGGTGTGTGAGGGGGGAGGAGTTCAGAGTCCTCATGGATAATGGAGAAAAGCTATTTGTGATATGTAAGTAGGCAGTGGTTGTTTGCCAACATCTATCTCCAGACTATGTGTCTGTGAATTTATTTTGGAGTCTTTATGCACCCACAGTGTTCAAAAAGGACATCATGCACCTTCTAAACACAATTGAATTCATTCATTCATATCTCTTCAAGTCAGCCAGCCTGCAGCATAGTGATAGTGCATACTGTTTAGAAAGGATTAGATTCTATGATTGTCATATTGCTGGGAGGTATTTTTCAAAATTGAGAAAATTACCAAGCAAGTGGGAAACGAAATGGAAAAATAAAACACTCTGTGCTATATAAAACATGACCTTAATATCACACTTACAACTATGTTATGGTCACAAGTTACCGCTAACTAAAACTAATTCAATAAATCCATCTTTATGCAGGAACTTTCAGTTTTTGTTGAATCTGTTTTAGAGAGAGAAACAACATTGTGCTCATTTTGGAGGCTCTAGTCTGTTGTGCTGGGGGGGATGTGAAGTGTTTTCAGCTACTCTGGCTCATTACACCTCTGCCCAGGTTGAAGCCGGATGATATGCTGGGAAACGAGAGGTCACCCGGGTCCTTGTAGCAATGAAAATGATTAGGGAGTAAGTTGTTCTGCAATAACAAGTGAAACGAAGCTAACAGCAGGGATAATGATATGTCAATCAAGTTTAATCCGTAAACACCTACACGGTCCTGAGAAGAGCCCTTATCAGGCAACAGAAGTGACTTAAACACTTACTTGGGTGGACCATGAGTCAGTATGGTCTCTAAGGGTGCTTTCACAAGCCACAGTCTGTTTGGCTAGTCCGAATCAGTGTGAAATTGATACATTTGGTTCGTTTTCTAGTTAGTCTGGTTTCGGTTTTACAGTGCACGAATTAAACTGGGACAAATACAAAACAATATTTGCTAAGGGACGTGTACAAAAAAACAAATTTGTCTTTTTCGTCTCGAGAGCTGCCGCTTCGATGCAGAGAATGATGGACTTTGATGCTCTCGAAGTTTTTCACCTTGACTCAGCACTGATCTTTTTTTGTGGACTTCATTTAACATATTCTGTATGTTTTCTTCGGCCCAGATGTCAAGCAAACATCCCACTTCTGCAGAAGTCCAGGTCAGTCCTCTCCCACTCAAGTTAACCTACTGTTACCTGTGTCCAACTCAACAAATCCCCTCACAGGCATCCCTTGAAAACGGCTCAAAATCGCCTCATTGTAAATTCCAATGGTCTCGGACCGGTTGTTTTGGTCTCCACCAGAGTATGATTACTGCGTTCACAACCGCACCAGAGTTTGATTAAAACAGACTAAATGTTGGCTTGTGAAAGCGTCATGAATCTTACCTGGCTAACTTGCTAAGTCTGGATTGTGAAATAATCAGTCTAAGCTTACTGTACCTGAGCAGAATCATATAACATGCATCACCTTACGAGGGGAGGTAAACCATGATCTGCGGCTCTCTTTTGGCCCATTAAACACAGCAGGGCCATAAAGGAGCCAAGTCGGGCGAATAAATACTAAATGACCCCAGCAGGGCATTGGGGGGACAATGCGGGAGAAGCTGGAGCCTGCCGGGCCGACACTGTCCTCCATACATCAATTACCCGACGCTAGACATTTGTCATTTGAATGGCTCTCCGTGACGGCTGGCTATCGGTAAAGCTATTTGTCCGGGAATCATAGGTTAATCACCAGGCATTTCAGAGATGTTTATGGGGAATTGTAAAACCATATTTATGTTTATCTATAAGGATCTAATTGGTTGTTATTCAGTGGGGATTTAATGGAACAAGGGTGCGTTTCTGCCCTATGCCGGCGTCATGAGAAAGGTCAGATATCATGAGCTTTTACACATAACCAGGAGAAAAGACAAAGGAATAATTTATCTCACAGGGTTGGCGACACAAAAACATTTCAAAATCTACAAAAAAACATGAATCCTTAAGCCTCTCTACGACCCAGAATGTCATCCATGTAAATATCCATTCAATAGTTAATGCTGTCATCCGCCACAAACTAAGACAAGCCTGCAGTGCTCACAATCAGGCCATGCAATCCATGGGAATTTGTCGTAGTGTAGGCTAAGAACAGCTGGAACACTGAGCACCTGAATGCAATTGAATGCACCATCTGCACAGAGGCTGCGTTCACTCATGACTTAACACATACACAGCTGCCGTGCTTGCATAAACAACAATAACCAGGTTACATAAAAGGCAAACAAGGACCATATTAACTGGGTTGACTCTTAGGATTATCGAGATTTGCATATCAGTTATGCAATTAATCCGTCCAATGAACACCCTCAGAGAGGCCTTGAATTTACAAAGAGCTACATTTTTCAGACCTTGAAACCCTAATTGGGCCCGTTGACTCAGGTCATCCCTATTTACAATACAGGAAGTATCGAAGGATTTTCTGTACTGTAGGATTATACATGCTTGTGCACGCCTAGGAAAACAAACAACACAAAGGTCCCACTTCTAACCATCAGTGGACCGTTGCTTCACATGGCCATGCATAAAGTCGAACATCTGTCCATATCATAGATACCTTTATACCTAAGACCATGTGTAAAGTATCGCTGTGAGAGCGAGATCGGTGGAGCAAGCAAACTAGCAGAGATGCATTTTAGAGGCACTGATGCTTAACCAGTTGGTTAAGTATTATGAGCACAAAACAAAGCCATTTGTGATCTGACTGGCATTCATCCTAGTTCTCTGCACCCCTTTCATCTGCGTGCCCAGCGACAGCCATGACACTGACAATCTCTAACCCAAAAACTATTTCAACTGAGCTGGTCCCTGGCTTGTATCATGCGCACCGTGTGTGTGTGTCCTTGTATGACCATATGTGTGTGCATGCCTATAAAAGAAAGTCCAGATCAAAGCGCCCCATGCCGTCCGGGCTCGCCAACTTGGCAGCCTGATTATTTCACTCCCATCAGAGCTGCAAAATAAAAACGGCAAAAAAGAAGAGAGAGAAAGAGAGTGAGATTAGCTGTATATAGAACAAGTGAGATTGTTCCTCGTTTGAGAGCCGAGTTATTTCTTTTCTTTTTTTTTTTGTAGGGGGTCTGTGATTTGAGTGGCATATGACAGATACTGGAGCGTTGCAGTGCTGCGTGAGGGGTCGGGCTGAGTTCTCCTTCAGTCCTGCTCCTGTCAAATTGGAGTGGAATAGACAAAAGAGTCGGAAGGTATGACAGAACAATATCATAGCAAAGACAGGCAGAAAAGGAGGGTTATGCAAACGGTGGTCAAGGTAGTGTAAATCATAAACAGTTGCCAAGACAACAAGGAAACCACCTTGCACCTCTGCAAAAGATAGAGAGCGGAAGTGTTTACCAGTTGTATCAGACAGTGGGGAAATCCAACTTTCTGCCAGGTAAAATACTAGCAAATGACCCTACAGGTCATAATACCAAGGTAGATTTTAAGCACTTGATTTATTAAAGATGACCTTTTATGTTTATGTGCAGGTGCATACTTGTATTTTGGGTTTCTACTAGAACATGTTTACATGATTTAAAGTTCAAAACATGCTTTACTTTTCTCATAATGGCTGTGCTGCAGCACCTCTTTTCACCCAAACATTCTGTTTGAGCTGCACAAACTCTGTAAATAGACTTTGATGTGTGAAATCAGTGGCGATCACATTTAATGTCACCTTTCTGTCTATCTGAACTGTAACGTTACAGTTATGGTTTCTTAAATTTGAAGGAAGCTCATAACACTAACACTGGTAAACATTAGTTCTATGACATTGGCTGTTGCACTATATTTACCATCAGGTAAAAGAAGATTTCATACTGTATGTTTCATCCATCAACAGGACTGATGCAATACAAGAAGGTCATAATGATAACCTAACAGGAAACTGGAAATTTCCGACTTCAAACTCTGAGTGGCATTATAGTGAAAGAGGCACACAGCGAGGGATAGTGGAAAGATGTGCAGAGAGAATGAGGGGAGGAGAAAAAGACAGCTTTGCTCCTTGACTTCAATCAGCCACTGTTGTTTGCAAACAGCTACACTCTCCACCTCTCTTCACACCTGAGGTCGACCGGGTCAGTCCAATTGCAGCTTGCGCTCTAGCCTCTTTCATACCCTCTCATACAGGAGGCGCGTGCATGACGCAGATCTAAATGTGCACCTTTATCCCATTTTGACCTCATTCACACCAGACCGCTGCCACAGGTTAATCTCCTGTCAATGTTTGCAGAGACTCTACTCTGCAACTGGAGTTCTAGACGCATTGCTCCAACACCATAAAATTAGACATAATTGCATTATGGATGTACCAAGAACAGTTTCAGGTAGTTGGTTAATGTAATGTTAAGCTTTAATAACAGTACACATATATACACTGTATATATAGGCTCACATTTTTGCTGAAATAGCTCAGTTAGGAGAGCATTAGATTGAAGATCCCTGATTTAATCCCGGGTTTTGGCAGTGACCAGATGAGCTGTGTTTGGGGGCGGCAGTAGCTCAGTCTGTGGGGACTTGACTTGCAAATTAGTTGGTCCGAACCAAACCCATGACTGCTCAAGGCGCCTGTCCAAGGGCCATCCCTCTAACATCTCTCAACAAGAACTGCATGCCTAAAGCCCTTTGCACAGCGGGGACCTGACGAATAAACAACACGAAAAAGTTGCCTGCAAATATTGTATGTCTAGGTCTTTTATTGTGAAAGGTAAGGTAACGGTGTGGATCTGGTCTGCGTTGCCTTTGTCATGGTTGAAAAGAGTAATAAAGTTTGCCGTGTTGGTTTGTATTACGGAGCCTCCATGTTGTTGTTTTATAAATATAGACGCAACTCAACATGATTGGTTGATGCCTTTATTCCCTGTTCGAAAGCTCATAAAAATAGACCTTATTCTGGAAAAAAAATAATGTCACTTTTTTCACCGCGTAATATTCATGCTGTGTGTGAAAGTATTCATTGCAAAAACAACCAGGCCCAGACTGGCCATCAGGAGCATCGGGGGCATTACCGGTGGGCTGGACAGCTGATTGGCCCGGAGCGCCTGTCTAGTGTTAAAAATGCAAAATAAATTGTGTAAATGTGCATGTGGCCGAGCAGAGTGGAGGAAAACTGGACAGCACAGGTGAAAGGGAGAAGAAGAGAGGAAAGCGCCATATGTTTATGCATGGAGATAATAATGGAAATAAAGACCCGTAGGCCTGTACTATATCTGTCAGGTGGATTAGCTGCGGTTACTCAGAGCTACCAGAGCTTCACGATGATCAACACAAGTCCAGTCAGAGCTCTAAGGAAAACACAGGTGCATAATAAAGTCTCTGAAATGATATAATATTAACGTTGAAGTTTGAATTATTTTACAGTCCGGCCCTGAAAAACACAGTTCGAAGAAATATATTGACGTGCAAATTAATCGCATGAAAAAAACGCCCCCCCCCCCTGTGTGTAAAGGCCTTAAGGTCCTGTTTGTGTGTTGGAAAAATAACAACGGAGTGAATTAGAGTTAAAGTAACTTTTCTTCTAAAACCTTCAACAATACGTATGCGGCCTTGGGCAAGGCAAAAATGCTCGCTACTGCTCGTTAAGCTCATTGCATTGAGTGCACAATAACTGAAGGCAACACAAACAAGCTTATTAAAAGTATTGTTGGTGAAGACTTTAGAGACATTTTTTGTTGTATTAGATGAAATTCTCATTACATCCCGACAGCAATCAATAAATCGAATGCTCTGACAAAAAAAATCAGTGGCTGTCGCAGGACCATCGTGTTCTCATTCCCAGGGCGTTAAATAGAATGGCTTTGTCACGGCCCTCAGCATTCGGCACTGCCGCACATAGCACCCTTTAGCGCCGATATGAAATGCACCGGGTGTTCCATTAACAACAATGTAAACTTATCCACGGTAAAAGTACACAGTCTGAGTCAGGAGTGTGGTGACGTTTTAAAGAACGAAAGAGACAAACCGGACGGATGGGAGGGGAGGTGGATGGGTCCAACAAACACAGGGCTTTCATCGAGGAGACTGCTGTTCGTGTCCCGTGCTTCATGTTACAATCAGCTGTTTGTTCCTTTAATGTCATTTTCACTGTAAAAACGTAGCAGTTTTAAGTCCAACCATCCAAAAATGTATCTGAAACATTAAAAGTAAGGGGGGCAAAAATATGATTTTTCAAAGTGAGGGGGAACATTTTCCTCGTGTCACCTGTGGAAATTACACCCTTGCTTAGACATATATTACATCTAATATATAGCATTCATATTGGTCACTATAAACACAACACTGACCGGACTGCTGACCCGAAACCTGCAGTCTGTGTGACAAGTTCACAGGTCCAGCAAAATAAAGTTAGACTCAATTACAAGCAAGGACGTAGAGCTGGCAGCTTGTACACGGTGGAGCTCAGAGACTGTGGCCCTCGAGGAGTCCTCGGGGAGAGAAGGAACAGCACTGAGGTGGAACACTGTGGACTCTTAAAGCCAGACAGGTCAGTGTCTGCCATCACCCGTGACAAACTATGAAATGAGATGACCAAGCAACTGCATCCATGTCTGGCATGTCCCAACTAAAGCAGTGACACATCCCTGTGTCTCTGTCTGTGTCTGTAACATGTAGGTGGTGTTTCAGGTGGAAGTTCTGTTGAATAATTCATTTTTTTTTATTCATCATAGCAACAAATATTTATATCCCCATGTCCGGGACTTTGCAGCTGTAAACCCTGAAATGCTGATCCCCAACAATTCTCCAACTGCTTCTTTTGTTTTCCAGTTCCAGACAGCAACTTGTGTCAGGACAGATTTAGACACTCTCCTCTCAGGAGCTAGAGGAAACCTCTTCCTGCCTCTGTTCCTGCTTCCTTTATAGACAACGGGAGAACATCATGCAGCCACTTTCTCCTCCAAAGCTATGCCCAGAGGCAAGCCTCCGCCTAATACCAACAAGTGAACTGGAGGGCAGAGCCTGTTCAAAGCCCAGAGAAGATTCTCAGAAGGGGAAGTGGGTAAACAGTGGGAGGGCGTTGCCTGAAGCAGAGACACTCCACTGCTGCTGATTGTCTAGTGAATGGGTCAATCCAACGATACACTCCTCGGTTTGTTGTATCTACACTAACACACACTCACAGACACACAGACACAAAACCACGTTCTCTAAGAAGCTCCATTTACCCCCTGATGTTAAGCTGAGGCAGCAGTGAGGATGCCTTCTCTGGCTTGTCAACTTTGAAAACACTCCTTCCCCGAGGCTCTGTCAGTGAGTTGTGATGGATAACAGGCCACTATAGTATGTGTCTGTGACTTAAAGGAAGCATACACACACACACACACACACGTGCACCTACTGTACAGGGTATAGCTGAAATAATGGCACGCCGTTACCAAGTTGTTTTTTTTACGCATTGTGAACCACAACATCAATAAACTCTGATAAAAGTGACAAATACTTGATACGATGGACAAACAAAAAAGGAAAAGGCTTTTAGATTTATGTCATAACATATATAAAAACGAAAGATTTGCATCAGGAACAAGACATCCAGCAAAAGTGCATAACCTGCTGGCGTGTTGTTTGCGCTTCCAACACATATCTGTCAGCCTGTGCAGTGAAAGGGAGTTTTTCAAAAGAAATAAATGGATCCTCTCGAGAGACCTTCAGGCCCGCACGCATTCAGCCGAGTCTTTGTCTTTAATACAATCATAAAAAACAGCACACAAACACAAGTGCCTTTTTGCTTCTTTTAAGTTTATTTTACTAAACAAATGCAACAGTTAAAAAAAAAAAAATAGCTATTGGCTGCTGCTCTGCTCTGCTCTCATACGGCGGTTACAGCTGATGACGTCGACTGATGTTAGGAGTCATCATTTAAAACACTCAGTAGGTGTTAATCACCTACAACATAATGTCCACAGCTTTAATCAGACAATGATTTATCTTTTGCTACTTGCTGCGTCTTCAAGGATATCAATAGCTCTTATTGATAAGGCATTAGAGGTTACCCTGTAACTATAAGAGCAGGGAAGGGATGTATTTAATATCCCAAAGCAATTTCAACGGTCGGATAACGAGTGTAAATTTGCATTTAGGAGACATTGTGACAATAATTAGAAACCACAGAACAGTGGTGTTTGAAGGTGTTGTTGTCTTGTATGAGCTGAGTAGACTAGTATCCATTAAAGCCTCAATCACAGATGACTTTATAAACTTATTTTTTCCTTCGTTATATAAAAAACATTGTGCACCACTGCAATAAAATCTGATTTTGTTTGATGTTTTTCTTTTTTCTTGAACTGACAAGATAGCGTGATGGGAAGATGTGTTGTAATATTCCTGTAGTTTGACTTTTAATGATTAGT
>CAKALG010018870.1:0-18315 GCA_916700815.1 Helicolenus hilgendorfi | reverse complement strand
TGAGCACGGCGTAACGTTAGCGAGTGTCCGAAAGACCGTGTGTGGCGGCCGTGAGTGCGGGGTTGTCGAAGGCATTATAGCTGCGAACATAGCTGTAGCAGTGTGTGTGTACAGTTTGTTTGTCGGTGAATAAATGCTACCAGGCTACAACTCCTCAAGACTGGAGCCAACTTCCAGTATCTGTAACTCCGGCTCAGACTCTCTTAAGGTGGACCAGCTCCTTAAACTGACTAGACGCTCCTCTGAGTTTTGCTCAGCTTTTTAATGAATTATTCATATTTTTTTCAACCGTCTAACCGATAGCGTTAATCTTTTAAAATTCTTAATGTTGGTTAACGGTTAAACGGTTAATTATTAACATCCCTAGTGCTAACATTACTGGGTTAGCCTTTGTGCTACTGGGTAATCTCCCTGAGCAGCGGCTCTCACTCGTTCGCTGGCTAAGTGTTCATGAAGGAGTTTAACTTCTGGACTTCACTCTCGGTCCATTTGTCCACGTTTTATTCTATTTGTTTCGTCACGAGCTGAAGTCTGTGTTTTTGTGTTGTCTGTTGTTTACACGGCTGACAGGTTTGTAAAAATGGGGGTTGCCAGTGCTGCATTGGCTCATGTGTTTGACTCATCACCGTACACTCACATCACTCACGGTTCCTCTTTTGCTGGGAAAGTACCTACTCTGAAATAGGAGCTAAAAAAGTCCCTCAAAACGGCGTTCTAAGAACTGTGATCGTTCCTAGTTCTTGCAGTACAGACAGAATAAAAAGGAGGGTTCTTAGAACTATGAAAAATGAATCTAGTCCGAAAACGCCTTATAACAGACCTCCAGGACTCCTGGGACTCCACATGCTACCTGGACACCGGCCGGCGCCTGCTCTACCCCCGGGTGATGCTTTGGTTAGGATGTCTGATGTGCATCAGACTAAGTATAAACTTAATTAACTGCCAACTAAACATTTGTGCTACATTTAATAGTCCCTGAGAGCTTCTTTGCATTAGCTTATTTAATTATATCGCATCTCTACTACCTGTAATGAATAATTTACCAGTCGCACATAAATGTTTTTGCCAGGAACAGGAATCCAAAACTGGATCAAATGAAAGTGCAGTGCATCGCTCAGGCATCAGTGTTTGTTAGTATTCAAATGCATTATCATAACATTTCAGAGTGACACAATGGAGAAAAACTAGAGGGTGGATGGAGAGAGTCGGTGGAGGAAGATGAGGGCTGGTACAGTAACAGGGAACTGAAAAGGAGAGGAAACGAAACAAAAGAGGAGAGAGGAAATGAAGGGTTGGGGGTGTGACAGTGACAGCAGTGCAGCCTTTGAGATCATTGACGCTACCTCATCAAGACTTTTACAAGTCCAAGACTGTGTTTGTATGTGTCCGCGCATGTACATGGTGACACTATATTCTCTGTATTGGCAGGAAGATCCAGTCTGTGTGTAGCTCTGTCTCACCATCTGTTCCTGGCTAGACTGCTGATATCTATTCTTATAATATCCTGTTTGCCTCTCTCAGTCTAGGTGGGGTGCACAAATCTTGTATCTGGGTTATTTGCTATTCTTTGCCATCCGTCCATCCATCCGTCCATTATTACAGCCAGCCATTAATCCTCCACTTAAACAATTAATGTTTGTGTCCTGTTCAATAATAAAAGGAGAGCCAAGTTGCAGCAGTCCTCCCCTCTGGACAGGAGTACACACCACAAATAGCCCTCTGCCTTACTCATCCTGAGAGCCTTTCACAGTCACACCAGGCCACTGTGGGTTGAGACAGGAGTCCCAAAACATATCTGTCTATCATACCCCACATATCTACCAAAATAAAGTAATCACCACTCTAAGTTTGTTGTTGCAGACAGTGGGTTTCCAGGCAGGTTTTGTTCCATCAGTAGCTCAGAGATCAACAGTCAGTGCCAATCAGAGGGCCTGTGAGAAGCGTGACCTTATCCAAGAAGCCTCACTGTTCATTCAGCTGTTAGCAAAGCATGATGGGTGCCCGGTCGGCACCGAGGCCAAAAAGAAAAGCTAGGGTGCCCGTAGCACTCCAGAGATCAACTGGCGGTGTTCACTGGTCACGTTTTTGCCACTCAGACATGAATGTGGATATTTGACAAGACAAACACCCAGGTCACTTTTAATTATGTTTTTTTTTACATTCATGGCATGTGAAGATTCAACACGTGTTTGTATCACACGTTTGAGTCGATGCTCAAATAAATCTGTCATGTATGTTAATTCTATACAGAGGTGTCCTTCGGATTCACCGACAAGTCAGACTGATTATATCTAGCTGAACAAACTCTTTCTTTAATGCACTGTTATCGTTGTCAGCATTTTACCAAACAGAAGAGCTTGGAGAGCATCTTTCTGCAAGTCAGTAAACATAAATCTGTATAAAAAAAGGCAGATCCAGCTTCTTCTTTTTCTCCCCTGTCTTTCTTCCCTCTCTCTTTAAGGTCTCTGTGTACAGTGTCTGGGGACCAGCGTTGCTTCAATGAGTTCACTGATTAAAAGGCATAGTATATGTCTCTTTCTCTCTTTTGCTTCCTCTTCAAACGTACTCACTACTGGAAGGCATAACATAGATATTCTCTCAAGATCTAGACTGCCTCTCTCTCTCTGCCTCTGTCTCCAATTATCTATTTCTGTCTTTTTCCACCAGCCCCCTATATCTGCCAGTAACATTTTCAGCCCACACTGTTGGTACTGTGGCAGGCTACTTTCTTGATGCATCCAGATTTCAAAATCTCTTCTCCGCCACCTCTGGCCGTCTGTTTTCCTTTGCGCGTTACTACTTATCAATAATTGCGAGGCACAAAGTAAAACCCAGACAAGATGGAAAACGGGGTCAAGCGAGAGAAGAGACAGAAGCCAGGCGAATGTAGAGAACAATTAGGATGCTTTCTTTAGTATGGACACGCTGCTGAAACAGAGTTATGTAAGAGCACAGGCATGTCTAACCACACAATACACTAATATACATTAAATCTTGTGATGCGTTTTCTTTGCCAAAACTGGTTTATAATTGGGATGGAAATAATACAAATACATTATCTAGATAGGAACAGATAATACGCTCTCGTATTTAACATCTCCACATAACCGTGAACAGAAACTGACGAGCTGAAGTTAGGGACCGTCTCAAAAGTGCTTGCAGAACGGACAAGAGAGCTCTTTTTTAGACTATTGTAAATAGCATTCTGTTTTTTTTTCACAGACAAAAGTTATTTCTACGTGGACGTCCTCACATTGTATGCACAGCCGTCTTTAAAATTATGCAATATGCCCTAATTCTTTTAAAGAGTAACTTAACACCGGGCTGAAAAGCCGTGTTTTGCTGCCCCCTTTGATTGAACGTTTCAAGCCTGTTTTAGCTCGGGTCACTAGCAGGATCACTGATGGGTGTGGTTGGGTGTGGTCAGAAGCAGAGCTGAGTTTTCAACTATTAATCTCCAACTATTTTGATAAGCGATTAATCGGTTTGAGTCATTTTTAAAGAAAAAAAAGTCTTTAGTCGCTGATTCCAGTTTCTTAAATGTGAATATTTTCTGGTTTCTTTACTCCTCTAGAAGAGAATGAAGTCACTCTCCCTCTGTGTGTGTTGTAAACAGAGTTTTTCTGTGCTCTCTTGACATAGCCGGGCTTGCCGTGCATGCATGTTCGGCTAGATGTATGCAGATGTTGTACCGTCGACCGGTAGTCGCTTTCAGTCCAAAAATGTGGAAGCGTAGCTTTGCTGCTTGGAGGTGATGTTGCAATGGAACGAACAATTGACTTTCACTTCTTTGGAGAACTGACTTGTTGTGCGTTACAGCCCAGTTTACAGCTTAGAACATAAATGGCACTTGACACAATAGTGAAATAAAGCTCATAAAGAGTCACCTTACAGTTTTGTGATTTTATTTACAACTAACGTGCTGACAAAACCTACTGACTTGTTTCAACATGACACCTTTATTGGAGAAAAATAAATGTTTTAGTTGATTCTTTCATTTCGCGTTGTACACCATGAGGCAAATCGTTTTGACAGTTTACTAAAACTACACTCAAACCCGTCTCCTTCTCCGTGACACATTGTGTCTGTTTTTGCCCCCCTGCTGTCTGACTTTTCTATTCCGCGATCATTTTGATGTGATCGTCTATCATATTCCTCTTTGGGTGTAAATATGTGTGCAGCTAAACTAGAAAAGAGCAATACTTCCCCCGTCAAGGCGTTTCAGCATCTCGTCCCTTGAGTCTGTAAATGGAAGTGGCTTGCTTCCCAACATCGTGGCTCAGAGTTAAACTGAGGGAATATAAATACCTTTGTTTCAGATTTTATTAATTACTGTTCTGTCTCTCTCTTCTTTCTTGCAGCTTGTCTCAAACCACTAATAAGATTCCAGCCCATTAGGTTTGAACCATAACATAATTAAACGTTTCCCTCTGAAACTGAATGCTACTAATATTAAGCAATTATCTCTGACTGTTCACGTGCCGGATTAATAATGAGTCTCTATTGCACCTTGCATTGAAGCCTACTTGACGCCTGACATTTACACCTGGACTGCTCTGGAGAGATTACAACAACACTGCAGGAGGACCTCGACAAACCGTCCACAGAATACTACAACTCTACGAAATATATCTCTACTTATGCTCCACAATTCCTCTCATTCACCACACATGTATCCTACAGGTACAATTGACTGTACTATTCTGAAGAAATACATAATAACATCCTGCAGATTTTAGATTATGTATTCTGTTCTTACTGCATGGACTTGGACAGCCTGATCAATTTGTTATTCAGAAGGTCTCACCTCCACCTTCTAAACTGTTTATCCGGGGGCCTCTCACAGCTCACAGTGGGCAAGAGGCAGGATCAAATTTAAACAGGCTGTCAGTCTATCAAGGAGTCAAGACATGACAGACAGACAACCATTTACTCACATTCACACCTGCAGCGATTTAGAATCTCTCATTAGACTAGCCTGCATCTCCTGCACCTCTGTTGCACCTGATTTGACTGTTATCAGGCCATTAGGTAGGTGTTATCCGTCGCCATAAGCACCATAGATGTGGGTCATTAGGGGCCTACTACAATTGCTACGTTGTAAAAGTGAAAGCGAAACTTAAAGTTAACACGTTGTAACACTGAATGAAACATTACATTTTGAACACAAACAAAAAGGTGTCTTTAGGTTTAGGCAACAAAGCGGTTAGTTATGTTTAGGTAAAAACATCGTGTTTTGGCTCAAAATGACTAAATGACAAAATGAGGTTTCAAAAGTGAAACGCTTGTGAACACAAAGACAACTACACGTTGTTGATTTCACACGGGTTGCAAACCCCGGTCCTATCCATCGCCTCCCACCCCCCATATGGAGTTACATGCTGTCTATACTATATTTGCTGTAAAATGAGAAAGTTTGCTCCGTCAGGTGGGCGGTGCTTGGTAGTTCCTCAACTGGTCTCAACATGGCTGGTCACAAACCTTCTCATTTTACAGCTAAACGGTACACTACAAGATGTTTCTGAAAACATTTGAGGTGAGAAATAGGCATTACAGTAACAGAATATTGATTCATATTTGATCAGCGCTGCCTAGTTTGACCGTTTGATTGGAGTTTGCGAGTGATTGACAGCTGCTCAGTGACGGCAGGCTGCAGCTCGGCTCTGATTGGTTGTTTTCCTCCGGTCTGTGAAATCTTGCAGATGCCATTAGGAGCACCAGAGGACACAGAGGCACATGCTTTTTTTTTTTTTTAGATTACCTGTCTCATGCACTACTGTCAGGATATAGTGACAGTTTTATGAAAATAACTTTTTTTAATCACATTTGCTCCATTTCTACCCAGTGCAGCTTTAAGGAAAACATGGTTCCAAAGCACGACAACTAACAACGTTAAACTAAGTACTGCTCTGGCATATTGATTACTTTTTTATCACTTCACAGCTAAGTCAGGGGAGTAAGGGTGAGGGAGTTGAAACTGCAGCTCATTTGTATTTTTTGAACCAACCGGTGCTAAAAGAATCATGATTTTACTCACTGGCAAAAATATTGTCAGGAATTGAAGTTTGAATGACATCTTCTTGTTTAACTCAACCTCACAAGTGTTGTCTTTATGAACCTGCAGATATATATTTTTCATAGTCAGTGACTTTTATTTTTAAAATAAATTATGAATGTTTTAGCAGACAAACACTTTATGCTTTCCTAAAATCCATCTTGAAATATATTAAACACTGTCTAGACTATACTAATCTAATGCATTAAAGCTAGCGGCTGGGACTATACATCTTTTGGTAATTAATATAAGCTATTGCCCTGATTTGTTTTGCCACAGCAGATCGTCCTTAAGCATAAAACACCATCTGTTTCAGTTGAGGGTTTAAGTGGTAAAACAGGCTAAAGCCTTAAAGAACTTCAGGCGTCTTTCACACAGTAAGTTACACTGTTAGCAGCTGTTTGTCAGAGTTACACATTTACAGTTTAAAGATGGATCGAAACAGTCAGCTGGCTTCTTCTTGGCTCAGAGTTTTCCATGATTACTGTTTGTTTCTGTTTCATCATCATGTCAGTTTGATGGAAGATATTTACTTGACGAAATAAATGTATCTAATTTGAAGTGAATGTTTTACGAGAGTATGGCAATGTGAATATTCGTAAATCATAAAAATATCAACATCAGCACTTTATACTTTTTAATATTATGCATTTAAATTATTTACCGTATTAGCTTGTTCATTGAGACATACTTTTTAACCTGCTGGGGATGAATACACTTATTTAATTGAATTAACTTAATGAGAAGATGTTTCCTGGAATTTCTATTGTCATTATTATTATTATTGGCTGCTGTAATGCTGCAATTTCCCGCTGTGATTAATAACATACTATCAATTTCTCTGTCTATTTGTTGATATCATTATCCTGAGTAGCAGTATACTGTTGTCACTGATGTTATTTATTATCAAAGTTGCTTCAGCTGCATCTACAGAACACTTTTACATATTCTCAACACATAAAATCCTGCAGCACAGCTGTTATATTTCACCTTTTCACCAATGCTTTCTGACTTGCACACCTCTCTCACACATTCCCTCTCACTTTCAGATGCTCACACTCCTTCTCTCTCTATCTGACACACACACACACACCTGTCATGTAATCAGAAAATCACTTCTAGTTGCAGATGGTGACTCATCTTTTTGTCCCTGGTGAAACCACATCTGGCAACGGAGGTCATAAGACATTTTGGATGAGGGACGATGCAGGAGTGCCACCGTGCAGGGCACCGCTCACCACATGGGGAACTCCTCACTAAACAGCATGCTTTACAGCTGGGAAAAACAAAGATATTAGCCGACCATAAAGCCTGACAGCTGCACATAAAAAACAAAATGCTTTATTCCCTTGCGAGCAATATTACATCATTATCAGCATGCTGCTCAAATGTGAGAAAATGAGAGTTTATAGAGTGATATCTAACACTTAACAATGTGGTATAGTGTTCTTTAACTAAAGGTAACAGTGATTCTAGACAGAACTGCACTGCTGATTTGCCACTTATTTCACAGTTGGAGAGTTTTTTGAACATTGCATGAAATCAATTGGTGAATTTACTACAAGTCTACAGGTTAAACAATGCAGTTGATCACACTGTGCAGAAAATGAATGCTTAACTTCACTCCATGTGGGTGTGGGTGTGGTGGACACAGTACAAGTCCTACTGGTGTTTATTTAACATTGCATAATAAGACACAGGCTGCATCATGTCGACAGACATTCAGAGGCAAATCTCCTTCAGCATCAGGTGTTAGGTGAGAAAATGAGAGTTTATAGAGGGATATCTAACACTTAACAGTGTGGTATAGTGTTCTTTAACTAAAGATAACAGTGATTCTAGCCAGAACTACATTGCTGATTTGCCACTTATTTTACAGTTAGAGTTTTTTTGAACATTAGATGAAATAAATTGGTGAATCGGAGAGTTTTTTTGAACATTGCATGCAATAAATTGGTGAATTTACTACAAGTCTACAGGTTAAACAATGCAGTTGATGGTCACACTGTGCAGAAAAATGATGCTGAACTTACTCCATGTGGGTGTGGGTGTGGTGGACACAATACAAGTCCTATTGGTGTTTATTTAACATTGCATAATAATACACAGGCTGCGTCATGTCGACAGACATTCAGAGGCAAATCTCCTTCAGCATCAGGTGTTAGTCAGTGACCTCGACTTCAGTTCAAAAGATGGGGAGTAAAAAATAATGTGGCATGGCTCTGGCAGAAGCATCCGAGGCTGTTTACTCCATCATTACTTCTCCTGATGGAGGGGTTCGTGTCATTACACACCGTCTGCTCTCTAATTCTCCTCTCTGACCACATCGGAGGACACGCATCCGTGTTACATCTCTGTTACAGACGCGCATCTCGTATAGCTACACGCTGCTCATCAATACGACCGAGGATGGATGATGACCTTGTGCATTTTACGCTCAGGTCACCTCGTGCAAAAAAACGAGCGAATCGGGCAAACAACAAGTGCTCAAGTGTCTCTGATCTCTCTCTCTCTCAGACAGTCTCCACATTGCCACCTTGGGTGTGTATATATGCAACAGCCTCCTCTCTGCAACCATGCGAGGCTTCTTTTTTTTTTTAGTGAAAGGCAATAACAGAAACCATCACAGCAGTTAACCATGAGCTTTGTTGGAAATGACCCTCAGCATCATTACTTGACATCAACATGACACACTCAAGGGCATCTGGCAAACCAACGCGAGAGCTTTGAACTACACACACACATAGAGAGAGAGAGAGAGAGTCTGGATTAAAACCACCGATGGCCGCTCAAAAAAAAAATCTTTTTGCTCACCTTTGCTGTTATCTTCTTCTCTGTTGAGATGCATGACTTCTTCTTCTTCTTACCATGTACTCATTTAGGCTGTTCTTGTGGTGGCAAAAGCTGCGCTCTTTTTTTCCAGAGAGTTCTCTCAAGATCAACTCTTATTCCAATGATTGGATTTGTGTGGTCCTCCTCTTGGCTTATTGTCTTATTGTTCGGCTGGCTGGCACGCATGGACGCGCCTGCACTTGTGCGTCCTCTCCTCCTCTTGTTGTGCTGGATGGAGCAGGTAGTCTAGGTGATGCTCTCTCTCTCTCTCTGACTTTCTCCCTCTCTGTCTGTCTGTCTCTGTCTCCTTTTCCTCTCTCAGCCCAGAGTCGCTCAGAGGGATGGATGGATGGTCGCAGCAGCAGAGGTTTCAGGGAGGAGACGGGCGGGGTGACGTGAAGTAAGTCTGTAGGAGGTCGTCTATACTCAGCTGATGGAGGAGAGGAATCCTCAGTCTCTATGAGCGTCTCATCAGAGGTTCCGGAGAGACACGTTCACTCCGAAACGACACATTAATGAACAGCTCATGATGACAATTCAACAAAAAATAAAATTGGATTTTTCATATGTGTAATTCTTATTCTCATATTGGCCATTATCGCTCATCTTTACAACAACAAAAAAACGCCCATATGGCCATGAAATACAGCTTTCAAACTGATTATCATCCAGATTATCATCCAGATTTTCACTGATTATCATCCAGATTATCATCCAGATTTTCACTGATTATCATCCAGATTATCATCCAGATTTTCAGTGATTATCATCCAGATTATCATCCAGATTTTCACTGATTATCGTCCAGATTATCACAGATTATCATCCAGATTTTCAGTGATTATCATCCAGATTATCATCCAGATTTTCACTGATTATCGTCCAGATTATCACAGATTATCATCCAGATTTTCACTGATTATCATCCAGATTATCATCCGGATTTTCACTGATTATCGTCCAGATTTTCATCCAGATTTTCACTGATTATCGTCCAGATTTTCACTGATTATCATCCAGATTTTCACTGATTATCATCCAGATTATCATCCAGATTTTCTCTTATTATCATCCAGATTTTCACTGATTAGTATTTTTTTCTTGGTGGGGCTGTGTAACATCCAATCAATTTCAGCAAACATCTTGGTATGATTTAATGCAAAAAAAAAGTGAAGGTATCAAAAACACATTACTACTTTGCAGTTAAATAATTAACAGTTATTTTATTCTAACAGGAAGAGTAAATAATGCTTTTAAAAAACAAATAAACACTTACAAATAAATACAATTTTGAGGTACTTCTACTTTACTTGAGTATTTCCATGTTCTGCTACTTTCTACTTCTACAACTTTAGTTACTTTACAGATTCAGATTATTAATACAAAATATAATCACATTACAACCAAATTACACATATTACTGGGTGCATTCCATATTTAGAACACTAATATTGACAATTTGTATAATTTTTATTATTATTAGTAGTAGTAGTAGTAGTAGTAGTAGTAGTAGTACACTGTAAAAAAAGGTGTAAAATAACGAAAATGTTCTGGCAGCAGGGGCGCCAGAAAATGTGTTAAAAAACGAAAAAATACTGTCCGTTAATTAACATAAATAAACTGTAAAAAAAAAAAAAAATTATCTTTATATAATTAGCCTTTATTACTGTAATTTTACAAGAAATATTTTACTTTTAACATATATTTATTGTTAGAATAGTCATACACTGTAAATCTAAGACCATTTATCTATTTATTTATATATAGGAAATCACAAATGAAACATGTAATTTTACATTGCAAAAGCCCAAATTTACATTAACTCAGAAGTTTTGCAAAAATAAATTGTATTCTTACAAGAAATATTTTTAGAATTCCATGAAATCCTTTTCTTCTAACATAAATTAATTGTTAAAATAGAGTCATAAACCTCTAAAAAACTGAATAATTATCTTTAAAAATTATCAAGAAAAGCTTAAATACAGATCATTACAATTGTGATTACAAAAAATACTGTAAGACCATTTACATATAAATCACAAATGAAATATGTAATTTTTACTATTTCTTTCTGTCATTTTGAAATACAGACAAAAAATTGTAAAATTTCTTGAAAAAAAATGTAAAGAAAACGTCTTTTTTTACAGTGTACTAATGGTTTTTTTTTTGTGACTCCCTAGCGCCCTCTATTGGCCGGCCAACACTGGGCTGCACCCTTCGATAATAATAGTGGTAATTATGACAGACATTATATTAATGTGTTCATTATAGGAGCTGATCTGTGGCACGAAAAGAGCGCATGTAGGTGAAAGCAGAAGTATTGAGAAATTGCTGGTAATGTGAGCAGAAATGTCATTTTTCCACACGATCAGTCGTCATCATCAATCACCCGTTTACCGGTGGAGTCAATAATCAATGATATCCACGCGTGCATCTCTGCGCATATAGAGATGCCCTTTTTACGCACAACCTTGCCGAAGTTGTAGTATACACGTTTTCTCTCTCGCTCACGTGTTGAGCTTCTATCAAGCTTTTTTTTATTAGTGTCAGTGTCAGGAGCAGCCTGTCTGTGTGCCTTCATTATGACCATCATGCCATTACAGCCAAAAGGCCCATACAGTCAGTCGATAAGGCACATTTACTCACCATTCACGTTCAACCACAGTCATGCGCCTCACATGGCTCACTGGCGGTCTCTAGTGTTACACATCAATCAGTGGCACATCATTCCTCCACATCTATTATTGTAGGCTTTTAAATAAACAAGATAGATCAAGTTAATGGTATATTGAATACTTTTTAAACCTTTTTACAACAATTGACTAATAAAACTAAACGTAAATTGTGCATGTGAATAGAATAGAATAGGATAGAAAGCTTTATTGTCATCGTATTAAATACAACGAGATTCACAGTTGCCACTTCTGGTCAGTGCTTTAAAACAAATTAAAAAAATGAAAATAGATGTAATGCAAACAGAGGTAATTGCACTTGTAAAATAGGTATGGTGGATGTAATGAATAAAATGTAAACAAAGGTAGTTGCACTTGAGGTGTATATTGCATCAACAATATTGCACAGACAAATGTATTTTACATTCAGTGTATTAATATTAATATTGCACAGATTTATTGTTTCTCCAGTGTCCGTATGGCCCAGGGAAAGAAACTGTTCGCAAGTCTGGCGCTGTGGGCTTTCATTGACCTGTAGCGCCTGCCACAAGGCAGCAGGTCATTATGTTGTTATGTAACAAAACATGCTTAATATATGAATGATGATGCATGTAATATATCACAGGAGATTTAGTGACAAGGAAGTATTTTCAAATACATCCTTACCATTTTTTCACTTTTTAATTACGCTGTGGTAAATATACCTAATATATCAGTGGCACAAAAAGGACTTCTATAAAGCTGGATGGAAATTCTTCTCCATCTTCACTTACTATTTTGCATCAATCTACTCCATACAACATCTAGTGTAACTTCCACCTTCTATTCCTATTTATTGGTTTCTGCATTAAAAGATTCTAGGGTGTTTTTACTTGTCCTAGACCCTCAGTTATGACAAGTAAAAACTCCCTAGAATACTGCTATTGTATAATAATACTATAGAGCACAATGAAATGAGGACATGAGTTAGCACTTCCAGTTCTCTCGTCTGGAAGTCAATGGGTTTTTAGTTAGATGCCTGAAATAAGGTCTGTGGTTAACACAAGCTGAAGAGATTTTAACATTTTGTTTTACAACATAAAATACATCAGTAAATATCCCACTTGAGAATTTTGCTTTTTACTTCTGGCGATTGCATTCACGCTTCAAGAATCATAAAAGTGGTGTTCATTTGTGGATATTGTCTTGCTGAACAAAACGTGTGTCTGCCTCAGAGTTTATATTCTGCAGTAATCCAAAACCCAGTGGAAGAATCCCATCGGCTTTTTGTGTAGGGAACCCAGGGCAAAGTTAACTTCCTGGTTGGCCTACAAAAATACATAATCCCTGGAGCACTCTATTATTAGACTCTAAGAATAGAGGGTGTCACATGTGGTACCAGCCAATTCTCATTCCCAGGGCGTCAAATACCAACGCTATGACACAACCGTTGGCGTTACATACCGAAGCTTAAGGTGCACTTTAGCACCGGTATGAGATGCACCGGGCTTTCCATTAACCATAAACCCATCCGCGTCAATATTTAACACTTTAAGAGCGAAAAGAAGAGGAGGTGGATGGATCCAACAAACACAGGGTGTTCATCCAGGAGACCACTGTTTGTGTCCCGTGTGCCACGTTACAATCAGCTGTTCGCTCATGTCCCGTGTTCACAACGTCCAGTGTCATTTTCACTGTACAAACAGTAGTTTTAAGTCCAACCATGTTGTTTTTCCTAAGCCTAACTATAGTGGTTTTATTGCGTGAACCTAAGCAGCTGTTTTTGTTTACTCCACAACATTAAGTATGTGTTTAATGCGACCGAATAGAGTGACACCGAGGGGTCTGACAAAGCGAGTTGGGATGAGAATGCATTGGTGGTACAGATTGTAAACTTCTTTGAGGCAAATTTGTGATTTTGGGCAACATAAATTAAACTGATGTAACTTGACTTGATTTATCTCATATCTTATATTATCTTCCCTAAATTGGATTGTAAATTACTTGTTAAATAACATTTGGAATATGACACAAAGCTTAAATCGTATTCATATTGGAGAAACCTTCTTCTAGCTACACATGCAGTTAAAAACAACTATTGGAAGTGTTATATAAGGCATTATCATCCATGCATTTTTTTATTAAGAAAAGCTCATAGAAACATGCTTTGTGTGTCTCTATCTCTGAGTAAACTGATGATTTCAGGGAGAGATGTTGGGTTATTGTACTTTATAGCTCAGTACCAGTTCAGTGCTCTGCTATTTTGAGTCTTTGTTCCACTTCTCAGATTTCTGTCTGTCGCTTCTCTTGTGATATCACCTCTGACATCTTGTGTGATTTTTGTGCATCTGTGTAAAGTCTTCAGGTATAGCCTCGCTGGTTCTGCTTCATGGCAAGTGTGGTGTGGGATCTCTTCAATCTATTGCATACACAACGCATTCATTCCTGAAAAATGATGCTCTCCCTGTGTCTCAGACATAAGACACGAACAGCTTTTCCTCTTCCAGGCTTCTCGTTGCATCAGCTCTCTTCCTCACCCTCACTTTTTCCCTCACATTATCTTTGTGATGAATATTTATTAGCCTGTCACAGTGTCTTCTCTGAGCTCAAAACAACGCTTTCATCAACGCAACTCGAGCCATGCTTTGATCCTCCAGGGATTTTTTCAGCGACGTTGCGTAATTTCTTCACAAAGATTTGCTCAGTGTGTGGGATGTTGTTTTATTTCAAACTATAAAAGAGAGGTTCATGAGCACTCACAGGCTGCAGGTAATTTTAAAGCCATTATATTGCAGCCAACTCTGTTATTGTTATAAGCATCGAAGCAACCCAGCTGAGCGAGTGCAAGGCAGCCTTGGGAATAATGTGCTCTATTGTTACAGCACATAGGCCTCAGATATGCACAAGTCAAAGTTTGAACTAGACAACAAACAGGTGGGCCATCAAATATGAGAGCATTACTGTGTGATTTTACATATCAATGTTAAGATTGTTAAGTCAATATTCTCGGTCATTTCCATCTTCAGACCCGATCAAGACATTTAAAGTGTCATTTAGAGTGTCATTACATCTTCCTTAAGGATCTTCTGCACGTGTTGTAACTCTGACAAATGATCAGCATTTCATTTCATAGCGTAGCATTTCTTCCTTATTCTTTTATTTAACATTTATATCTGCATATGGTGCCTGAATGATCGTATTGTTCTGATAATTGCAGTCTACTTACAACATTGAATCTAATTAGGGCTGTCAATTTATTCAAATATTTAATCACATGATTGTTCATGATTAATCACAAATTAATCACATATCATATTTTTATCTGTTCAAAATGTACTTTAAAGGGAGAGTTGTCAGGTATTTAATACTCTTATCAACATGGGAGCGGTCAAATATGCTTGCTTTATGCAAATGTATGTATATATTTATTATTTAAAATCAGTTAACAACACAAAACAATGACACATATTGTTTAGAAACCCTCACAGGTACTGCATTTGACATAAAAGATATGCTCAAATCATAACATGGCAAACTGCAGCCCAACAGGCAACAACAGCTGTCAGTGTGTCAGTGTGCTGACTTGACTATGACTCTCCCAAAACTGCATGTGATTATCATAAAGTGGGTATGTCTGTAAAGGGGAGACTCGTGGGTACCCATAGAACCCATTTTCATTCACATATCTTGAGGTCAGAGGTCAAGGGACCCCTTTGAAAATGGCCATGGCAGTTTTTCCTCGCCAAATTTTAGCTAAAGTTTGGAGCGTTATTTATCCTCCTTTGCGACCAGCTAGTATGACATGGTTGGTACCAATGGATTCACTAGGGTTTGTAGTTTCATATGATGTCAGTATCTTCAAACTAAACTCAGCCCGCTATGATCTTCGAAAGATTGATTGTGTTAATGTGTTAAAGAAATAAGTGGAGTTGAAGCGAATTTGTGGTAACACGTTATTATCGCGTTAACTTTGACAGCCCTAAATCGAATATGAAAGTACCTTCTGTTTGTTTTGCTGACGAGAGGAAAAACATGAGAGCCTGTTAAATCCACCTGAATGCATTTATTTGGTCTCATTTATAAAGTATTTAACATGTGTAAATGTTGTCAATAACACGTGCATAAAACAAAGTTGTGATTTATCAAACGTATATCTCTTCCAAATGGCTGGTTTACCAGTTCAAGATAATATATAAGGTGATGCAAAAATGGTAAAATGGTCAGAAATATTCATTTATGGACAAATTCGCTCTTCTCACGATTTACAGATAAGGCCTAGTGTGAATTAGGTCGCGATCGCTTGTCATTTTTGGGGTACCCAGAAAAAAACACTGAGGGAAACACTGATCTAGTGGCCTGTGACATCTCCTCCTCTCTCCTCCTCGGTAATTTTAGGATTGTAAGCTGTTTCTTATGTCATATTTTTTCATAGAAATCTGACAATAAAGTGCAATCCAATGTCTCCAAAAGAGAAAGGATCTATTTCTGTTGCTTCTCCTGATGGATGACAAAGACAAGATTTGTCAGTTGACACATTGGTGCAAACACAGTACAGGGAACTTGCGGTGATAAAATATATGAGCATGATTTTCAATTAAACACAATCAGCACAACAATAGAAGACAGCTTTCCATTCTTCTATTGATGAAGAATGTGAATTAGCTAAATGATAATTCTGGTTCAGGGAAATGCAACCCTTTCAGTGAAGTGTTTAGTGCTTTGTACTGTGTTGCTGTGAGTCATTGACAGCTATTTAACAAGTCTCTTTGGAGTCTGTCATGTTTCACAAAACAAAATGCGTCTGTATATATGATATATGCGATATGTGATGTGAAATTGACGCTGATGTCCACTGTTCCACTGTAGAGCTGTGCTTTACAATACTAATATGGTAGTATATAAATCTTACAAACGTTTAAAATCTCCTCTCTAACATTAAGTGTTCATTAAATCCAGGTCACCAAAATGGTTTGTGTTTTGGGGGAAAACTGTGGGAAAGAAAAATCATGCAAATTCAGAGGTATTTCAACTATCGACTGGAAACTGTCAGACGAGATTGTTCTCTGATGAAAAGAAAACCTCTGTTTAAGAGCTCGGGGAACTGGTTCAACATCACAGCTGCACAAAGAGCAGCTTCAGCGAGGGTGTGATAAGAGGCTTAGAGAGTACAGACAGGTCAGTGCTGCCAATCAAGCTGCAGTTTCACTGGGTTAGTGAACGGTCATCATGGATATTAATGTGCGCTGTGCACATCACTTGTTTATTCAGAGTTGCTAAACGAAACATGCCACTGAGTCGTCTATAGAACGGCATAATGATAATATCATTCAATGAGATGATATCTTGTATGTAGTATGTGGTCTTTCTCTAAATATTTGTTCCTTCTTACACAATGTCGTTGGGTTCGTCAAAATTAGATTTTCAGGATCATAATTAAGTTTTGGTTTTCAAGACAAAAAGTATTCATTTTTTTCCCCCCAAAATATTTTATGTTTTAAAAGATGATTTGAAGCTTTCCATTATTACATAAAATAAAAGAAGAGTGGCAGAATAACCAGCCCGTTCTCATTCCCAGAGCGTCAAATACTGACGTTTTCTCACAGCCGTCGGCGTTCGATACTGCCGCACAGGGCTCCCTTTCGCGGCGGTAGGAGACACACCAGTCATTTCATTAACTACAATTTAAACCGATTCACCGTAACAGTAAACGCTGAGAGAAAGTGCTATGGTGATGGTGAGGGTGGTGATGGTGAGGGTGGGAGGTGGATGAGTCCCACAAACACAGGGTTTTCATCCAGGAGACTGCTGTTCATGTCCTGTGCGTGAAGTTTCGCTTTTACTTAACAATCAACTGTTCGTTCGTATCCCTGTTCACACATCAAGTCACATTTTCACTGTAAAAAGTCGGTTATTTTAAGCCCAACCATGTTGTTTTTTGTGGTTTTGCTGCCTAATCCTAAACAAGTGTTTTTGCTTCACAATTCACAACATTAAGCACATTGTTTACATGTGACCAAAAAGTGATGCTGAGGGGTCTGACAAAGTGTCTAAATTAAATTTAAAAGAATAAATAGTAATTTTATGATCTGGACATCAAGTCGAGAATGTTAAAATATATAGAGGAGGAATATTCATTTGAATATGTTAGCTTTTTCATTGCAGAAAGGTTAAAACTACCAAAAAAATAGAATAGCAGTCAGTGTTATTAGTGATACACAGTCCACCATCTGACAACATAGTGAGACCATTATGTGTATGTCTATAAACAGAGGTTTGCTTTTGAAATTTAAAGTTATTATAGTTTCCATGTTCTTATCATTGAATAATGATGTCGTTTACTACTGTCCAGTGTTGTCACTACTGCATTATGTTTGTTTAATCATCTATTCAGTAATGGTTTTCTCTGGGAGATGGAGCAATGAATAACTGATATTGGAGTCATTATATTGGACTTAATATATTAAAATAAAGCTGATATTGGACTTATACTATTACTATATTAATGAACATATTTAGCTCTTATTCTTCTTGCAAGTTTGGGCAAAGTCAGAAACTGTTTCTGATGTGGGCAAATGAAAAAAATGTATTTAATCAGTAATCTGAGAACACATTCATTCTTGCAGTAATGATGTCTGGTGGTTCAGAGGCATGAGATCAGAGGTGTATGGTAACAACAAACACAATAGAACAGCAAACAGGGTAAAATCACATGACGTGTGTGTTGTGTAAAACACTGTATACTGTAGCTGTATTGTCAATAACTCCAACACTAGACAT
>CAKALG010018863.1:0-10861 GCA_916700815.1 Helicolenus hilgendorfi | reverse complement strand
GTGGGCGGGCAGGTAGGTGTCAGATCTGTGTAGAGCACCTCAACAAAAACACAGACACATCACTGACAAGCCATTAAGCTATAGAACTGTACATGTATATTAAGCTATTTTTGTTCGGCAGCCTTTCGGTGCAGTGTATGTCGGGTTTTAATAGTGAAAGGTCATGACAGAACGGAATGAGTGGAGCTGTTATGCAATGCTGTTGACAACGTGGGAGTAATTAAGTGTTTGCCATTATTATGTTACCTTCATAAAGCATAGGCACAATGTAACCCTCGGCTACACAAGCACACACACGTCAGTTGTGTAGGCGGTCCTTCAATGTAACCCAGGACACATTCATGTACACTCTGCTAAAAGAATGTGGCCCAGACCACCTTTGAATGGTTCAAATTCAATGCATCTTGGGTGCAGTCACACCGAACATAGAGCTGACCACATGTGATGGGATCACATGTTAATACCAGGTGAGAACAGGGCCCACTGTGAGAATGTAACTTTACGTCATTAAGTAGCTCAAGAGGAGTAGAGGAGAGTGTTGTCAAGGAGGAGGGAAAGTTCTATTAATGTGATAATGCATGCAGGTCAGCGCTCTTGCTCTATGCCTACAGGATGTTTGACCTTTCTGCTCCCAGTTGAGTTCATCATCTAAGATATATACCCGGGCATATATTCAACAAGCGTCTGAGAGGAGATAATCTGTTCAAACTGGCCAGAAATGATCAGAGTGATGTACGTTCGGTCCTACTTTTAGGGCCTGGAGGATGTAAAAGTATTTTATCAACTTTTTTAACTTAGGAAATTGCCCCCCATATTTAGAACTGCTGCACAGATGTTCTAACCTGTTAGGAGTCGCCAGGAGATGCTGTTCAAAATCTGAATCCAGATTTATTTATAAAGCTCATTTAAACAGTTGAGCAACACACAACCGCAATGTTAAAATCTTAAAATCAATCCTCAAACGTTCAAGCAGACATGCGCATTGAGTCCGTTGAAAGAGAGATTTATTATCTATTTATTTGATGAGAATGAGGCTATTCAAATATTTTGGCAGTTTTGGCAAACATTAAACCATTTCTTTCTCCACACAAATGGTGTCTTTATTTATTTACTCATTCATTTAAAGTTATAGGTGACGGACATATGTTCATATTGTGACAGTGTATTTGGTGTTACTGCAAGTTAACAAGGGGTTAAAATGGAATTTTAGTTTTGTACAGTGCCCCTCGCAAAAAGAGCCAATAAAACTAAGCCCACGGAGGGTTGCATCATCGCTGCATACAATATAATACATATAACATGTGGCACTATTAGTAGCTAAGCAATTAAAAACAATTGGTAAATACCAGGGGTGGAACGCTTCGTGTATTTGACCCGATACAGGATGTTCGGTTCAGTCCGCGACATCCTTTCGGTACACTGTTACCCAAACAGCTGTTATTTTGTCTATGACTAGCGCTCGCGGAACAGAAACTCTAGAGCGTGACTTTTACTCGGAAAGTTTTGGCAGCGCACCAGGTATGGTAGCGGCGCTGTAGCGGCGCACTAGGTCATGATAGTCGAGCTAAACTGACGACGATTTGTGTCAAACTGTGCGCCAACACTGTTCAACTGAAGTCGGGTTTATATGTGGACACTTGAAAGAGATAATTACGACGGCATCACCCGAATGTGTCGATCAGCAGAGCGAAACAAAAGCAGACTGGACGGAGAGTCCGTTACCCCCCACAGCGTTCAGACATCCTCCCACTGCAGATTCACACCGTGCCAAAGTAATATGTAATGCTATAAGAGTGTTTATCGCTGTATATATGACCACACTCCATCATAAACTATACAGAATCAAAGCATACTGTCAAAGAGCGTGAGCCTTCACGTGTGAATGTTAGTCTGGTGTGCCTGCCCTGTAGAAGCTAGTATAAGCAGCAGTTGAGTATTTCCCAACAGCCTTAAGATGGAACATTACATTAATATTACAGACATTTGTGATTTTATTTTTGTAATTTTTTTTTTCTTATTGACAATATGTCAGTATTTGAGTGCCTTAACTGTTATAGTAAGAATTATGACCAATGAGCCACTGTTGAATGAGTAGGAGATGAAAAGCTATACGTTTTTTAGCATAGTTCTGGTTGAGCTTATGCTTCCGTGTATGGCCTTAGTTTATAATTTCAGCATATTTATATGAAAATAACAAAGTTGCATTTTTTTTGTTTGTACTAATAACTGTAGAAGACCTATTCTTTCAGTTAAGATTTGTCAATGAAGAAGTGTTTATGTTGTGTTTAGCCGACACATACAAATCGCATAAGGGAGTCTCAGTAAAGACAGATAATAATACAGGGAATAACCCACTGATTTTTAACACTGCCGTTCGGTATAAAGACTATTAAGCTAACGCTAACAGGAGATTCCCCCTAACAGAGTCAAGCATATTCATCTACTGTTTCAATTCAATTAGGTTTCTCTTTTTCCTCCTAAAGCCAGCGCTGTGGATCTCACCCTCCACTACCTATTATTTTCAGGTTGCGAGGATGCCTCGAGGGCAGATAAACATCATGAAGATCTCTTGCACTAATTAAGCTCAAAGTTGCCGTCCTAGCCAGAAGTTCCAAATTTGAGTGGGCCGACTTAGCCGAGGCTAAATCTCTGTGTTTCCACCCCGAGGCAGTACAACAAACATCAATACTGCATTTGTAATGGAAGTAAATGGGGCATGCATAATTTCTAAGCTCTGTGATGTCTATGTGTTGCTTGCATAGACACATAATCCATATGATCTTGGAATACTTTTATTCTATCTAAATAATACTATTCCGTTTATAGGCTGCAGATGGTTACTATACAGTATGTCAGAACTGGACAAATCACTGTGGGGACAGGCTGTAGGTGTCTGGTTCTTTAAAGATGACACTTTAACTGGCAGGTGTGTGTGTGTATATCTTCTCCAAGAAGGATTTTTACTTCCAGTGGTGGTTCGGGAGCAAATATTTTCGTACATTTTTCACCCCACATTTATTCCCACAGGGGGAATTGTAATTATTCATAGCAGTGATAAGATGCATGTTAACACTGAACACACTTGTGTTTATTAGGAACTTCAAATTTGGTATGATGGTTGACAGTGTGGTCTATTTGTGCCTTTTGGGGGTTAGAACTACAGGGTGGCAAACAATTTTGAAATTTTTCCAATTGGGCAAAACCTTTGACCCTATTTTAGTAGGAATCAAGCAGTGAGCGGGGATATGTGAGCCATGCTCACTTTTGCCTTGTATAGCACTTCTCTAGACTTACGCCCTGGACACACAGGGAACGTCAGGATCGCGTGGCGGCTGCGTCATTCCCACGTCAGGTGTTCACACCAGCTGCATTTCTGCTGCATTTCTGCTGCTGCAGCTGCTGCTGTCAGCAGCTGGCGACACAGCCAGTGTCAATTAAGGGCTAACTATAAACAAGTGATGGCCCATGGCAAACCCAGTAGTTTATCCAAATAAAGCCGACCACAGCTGAGAAACAGGGTGTGACTGTGTCTTGCAGTGATCACATATTAGCATAAAACTCAAGTGAGGTAATGAGAGGCTTCGTCTGAAATAGGGAAGACCATCAATAGGCAAAATGAGAGCAGTGGAAGTAAAAACAAAGTGGCGTTTTGGCTTGCATACCTCTTCTGCTTTGGTCTGCTGGAAGGCAAACTCCATGGTGGGCACAGCCAGTTGGTTGGCAAAGAAATTCGCATCTCCAGGCAACTGCAGCGAGCTGACGTTGGGTCCGGGGCAGTTCCCGCCACGAATGCAACTCAGCAACTGTCTCTAACAGAGAGAGAGCAGAAGATGAAGGGAAAGAAAAACACAGGGTTTAGTAGAGTGAAAAGGGAGATTAATGAGTTGCTGCCATGTTAACAATAATTAGTTAAAGCAGCACAGGAGCAAATATGATTAAAAAAAGTTATTTTTATATAACGGTCACTATATCGTGACAGTATGAGACAGGTAATCTGAAAAAAATCATGTTCCTCAGTGTCCTCTGTGTCCTCTGGTGCTCCTAACGGCATCTGCAAGATTTCACCGGAGAAATACAAGCAGTAAGAGCTGATCTGGAGTCTGCCGTCTCTGAGCTGCAGTTGAGGATATACCTAGCACAGCCAATAGGAACCTTTTCTCTCTGAAATGACCTGTGATTGGTCAAAGTCTCCCGTCACGGGCTAGATTTTTTTAAAGCCTGAAAACAGAGCCATGAGGAGGTGCAGAAGTCTAGTTATCTCTCAGAACACTTGAATTACAATATGCTGAAAGGTTATTCTGCCTACCGAAGCTTTAACCCTCTGAGTCCCACAATAGACCCCTTTTTTTGTCTTTTTAGGGGTCGTACAGGGGGTCTTTAGGGGGAGATAGCAGGTCAACAGTAGATGTCACATAGAAGTGGTGTACATCATTTGCAAGCTGGGAACCTGAAGATTAATTTGAGATGCAGCTCGGCACTGGTTGTGTCAAGTTCCCAGCCAAATGTCCCTTCCCTCACTGTCTCAGACTGACAATTTGGACCGCAGCGTTGGCCAAGTTACAATCTGATACAAGTTACTATTCCCCCCCTCACCGATCTCCACCCAGGAGATGAGAGGGATTAAAGCACAGCAACATGATGTCGGTGACACATTCACTCCTTCCGTTCCGTTCCGTTCACAATAAAAGCCCAAGACGTATACACTGCATACATGTTTGCCAGAGTATATCACATTTTCATGTTTATTCGTCACGCCCGCGCCGTATAAAGACCTTAATATATGCACAGTCTACATCCTGTGAGTCAGACTACTTAAATATTAACAAAGGGCCTTTAATTAATGACCCATAAATTATAGCATTTCATAAGTGACTCTCACAAAAGACACACTCGTATGTGTGATTTGGCTTACGTATCTCTACGCTACGTTTGTGTTGTGCCAGTGAGTGAGAACGGACTGGTTAAAAGCATCATTTCAGCCATTAAAAAATGCTCCAAGTTGTTTTGGATGCTGAAGCCAATCAGAACTGTCAAGGACAAAGCCCAAATTGTGCTAAATACAGTATGTAGCTGTGAGCGGGAGGGGTGAGGTGAGGCTGCGGTTAACATTTGCCACGCAGTTAATTGCACAATTCAAGCTTTTGTCACAGTTCTCCACAGCTAACATGTAGCTCGTCACCCGGGTTCAGCCCTCTCCGGTGTTCTTCCTAATTGAAAGAACAACAAGGCTTGCTTTCCAGATATTTGTTGAGACCAGAATGGTTAGTGGAAGGAAACAGAACGAAACCGTCAATCAATTACAGGCTTATCTCGACTGTCCACATCTGCTGAGCCCGCCCGAAGTCACCACGTTCGTCTGTCACATTGAATTTAATTAGAGTTTCCTTTTATCAAGGTCCGTCAAGGGGAGAGAGAGCTCTGGTGTCCAATCATTCCCGCCACTGTCACTGACACACTGTTGTCAACCTTTTTTCTATTTTAGTTTTTCTAAAGGCTGTTGCTCTCTGAACATTGACTGCCGCTGTGACACGTTTCCTCTCTAACCAAATGAAGGTTAGTCAATAAAACCTTTAACCCTGCCTCAACCTGCTAGCGTGTACATCGGTGTCAAGATATTTCTCTTTGTTAATGTCACACTTTTCCATTTACTACAACAACAACAACAACAAAAAAAATGACAAAAACATTTACACGAGTATCAATATTCATGAAGGGCATTTCATTACCCACTTATGGCTAATTGTGGGAGTTAACGGGGTGGGAATAAATGCTTGTTCATGTGTGCACAATTTATACATTGATTGAGATTCATTAATAGGGAATTTACACACAGAGGACAGACTTATCACAATATTGTTCGGAGCTATCCGGCTTTCTTTTTACTTACAGCGGCCGATTAGTGTGGAGATTTAAGCAAGGAGCCGTATGTGAAGCCCACTGTCTTTAAATCCACACACGGGGAATTATTGCTGGTTAATTTAGAGGAGAGTGGAATACACTGGGTGATATGGGCTATAAGGCCTTATAGCATTCATAGCCATTGTGGCTCAACAGAGAAAGAAAAATAACAAAACAAGAAAAATTCAAACTTCATCACCGCATAATAAATGGCGGAAAAAATTACAGCACAGGAAATGCTGTTTGATTGACGATTATGATCTCTGGGTGAAATGTCAATGCGCAACGGCACTGACTACTTAAAAATAAGGATGGATTAAAAAAAAAAATTAGTCAAGCTCAAGTAGTCCAGAACAAGTAAACCATTTTAACCAGTTACCTGTTGAACTCTGGTTGCAGTAACTTGCAGAGCTCCATGAATGAATAAAGTACGGGGTTTTAATTGTGGATTATTACTATTATTCACAGGTTATCACACGGTTCTTTTCAGTCTGAAATAAATATAAATGGAATTTTTAATGAAATGAAATGGCCATTATGAAACGCAAACTCTATGTAGGAAGAAGGGGGCTGACAGCAGCAGCAGAAACGCAGCTGGTATGAACAACCGACACCAGTCTGTCCAGACCGTAACACATCATTATGCCATTACTGAAGCCTACATAAGAAACGGTAGACACAATGAAAGCAAAAACTAAAATTGTATGCAATACAATCAACGTTTCCTCATATAATGTTTCGTATGACATCTTATCAATCATGGTTTGGGGTAAAGTAACTAGTGAAGTGACGTTACTTACTAACTACGGAAGTTAGGTAACAAGTCAGTCTTGTGGATTCACACGGGACACAAACAGTGTTGAGTACACTGTGCAGCTGTTCCACCAGCATCCACCCACTGTACAGACTCACTTACTGGCTGAACCCAAGCTACAACTTCATGTCCTCACCTCTGTGTTCGCAGGTTTTGCGTGCTACTGGAACGTTGCTGCCGAACCAATATATTGGATGAACTTCATTTGAACTTGATTTGCATGAATGCCTGTTATTAGAAAAGGCATACCACCACTGAGCAATCCAATTTGCGAGCAAGTATGCCATGAGCGAACAAGTTAAAACAATTTACAGTAGTTTTCTCAGGGTCAGTGCTTTGGAAAAAACAATACAGTAGAGGCACTCTAGATGAGGCCAGTCAAAGACCAAATTAGTGATTAATATACAGGGCTCTCTCTGTATATGTGGACTTCATTAAATGGGCCACAGCAGCAATGTGGAGCATCCTGGACACCTCCCTTTGGAGGTATTTTGGGCAAGTCCAATGGGGATGAGACCGCAGAGCGAATGCAGAACACGGTGGAGGGATTGCATAGACACATTTCTGAGTGACATCATCATAAGATATACTTATATGCAGAGAGTAGATCAGAAACCAGAATGACATACATTTGACGGGAGAGATCGACACGAGGAATTCTTTGTGTGGTGTAATCTGCGTGGATCTGAAAAGTAATGGGTGGAAAATGTTCAATATCCAAAGAAAAAAACATCTCTCTTTCATTTCTGAGAACAAAACGTGCTATTTGCATCTAGCGATCATCGCCTGCAGTAACTGGAGGTACATCCACCTGACACGCATATACACCCCCTACACATATATAAATATATATATTTCTCTAACACTAACCATGTTCATTGAACATATCTGTAATTTCGCAGCATTTAGTTGCACTTTCCACCAGGGCTTCTAATTCCTTTTATTGTGCTCCCTTTCAGCTCCACCTTTTTCTCTTTCTGTGGTTCTCTCTTTTGCCACACTGCTCTGCCAATCAGCTGGCCAGGCCACCTGGAAGTCTCCCAGTGCTCCGGATGGCCAGTACTAGGGATGCACCGATACCACTTTTTTTGGGCCGAGTAAAAGTACAAGTACTTCAATTTGGGTACTCTCAAATACCGAGTACCGATACGAGTACTTCTCTGTGCCAAAAGACCCTCGTTAACAGCCAGCTGGAGGGTGTGAGCGACACACATGTATACAGAAACATTGCGTGCAATAGTCCTCCTTCTCTCACACACTTTAGTTGTTTTTTGTCAAACAAAATATTCTGCTTCAGTCCTATTTGTTGGCTTTTAGCCTTTCAAAAAACAACATTTACACAATAGCACCATAAATTTGATGAATTATACTTTGATGCTCGTGGTTTCCGTAAAATAAAGTGGATGGTTGAATTGTGGACAAAAGTTACTCAGCATATAATTGAGACCTGCTTTTATTCATCAAAATGTGTAACCGCACCCGGGTCCACACCCTGAGTAAAGAAACTTGATGTCTAAATTGGGGCTCGGCTTTTAAATGAAGTCTTACGGTAATTTCTATGCACTGAAAATGTCCATATGTAAGCTATCTTGACAATGTGGCGCTGTTTTCCACCCCCCTGCTGAGCGCATCTACGATCTAAATGGGAAAATCTTCTATATCCCATCTGGCCTACAAATGTCTCGAGATCCCAGAGGAAGGGATGGAGAACGTGGCTTAGGAGAAGGACATCTGGGCGACTTTGGTTAATCTGCTAACCCTGGGACCCAGACCAGATAAGTGACAGAAAATGAATGAATGATTGAAAGAATATCTGAAATCAAACAATGAATAACAGTATTCAATTATTACTATTGCACACTGATGGCTCAATGCTTCCTTTAAAGGGGCCTATATTGTAAAAAGTAAGATTTTCTTGTCTTTTATATTGTAAAGCAGGTTGAAGTGCTATTTGAATACTGTGAAAGTATCGAAACGCTAAATCCAATGAGAAATACACGCAGCCCGTATTCAGAAACTGTGCTTTTGAAACAAGCCGTTTGGGTTTCGGTAATTTTGTGATGTCACAAATATACAATATTTAGACCATTTCACAGTTTTAAACGTAAACATTCTAAATGTGTCCCAGTTTATTTCCTGTTGCAGTGTATGTGAACGATATCAACTGACAGGAAGTAAACATGGACCCCAAGCTGTTGTCTAGCTTTATTGTATTCTAACTGTAACTGTATTCCATTGCAGTTCCGTTGAAATGCACTAAAATGGAGCGTTTCAGACAGAGGATACATACAGGCATATTCAGGCTGACAGTATGAGGAAAATAAAGTTTTTTTTTAACATTACAGCATGTAAACATGTTCTAGTAAACACAAAATACAAGTATGAACCTAAAAATGAGCACGATGTGGGACCTTCAAATAGTTCATGTAGCATATATTTTGCAAGGAAAATGATCAGGGATCCAAACTACATGAACAAATCCCTATTGACTTTGGCTGTTATCTTATGTTCACTATGCCAAGGGGGGGAAATTCTAGCTTAACCTTACACCCTTGTTTTCATCAAATGAAGATTTAAGAAAATATATAGCTGGTATTGAAAGAATGTAGGCGTACTGAGCTTATGGCATTTACTCTTTAAAGGTCTTTACAGTCTTTGAATTCCAGCAATAAAGAAAACGAGTAAAAGAGAAAAAATACCTCTACTTAAAGCACAAAGTATAGGGTTGTAGATAGAAATAGATCCTTCCATTTGCTCGAGAGAAAAATTTAAAGTCAGGCTATGTACCTCTTCTCTCCTTCTCCTCACTTACAACCAGACACGGTGCATTAAAAGAGAGTGTTGGAGGGCGGAAAGAGAAACACAGACAGTTAAAATGAAAGTGGAGTCCTTTAGAGAGAGAATAATAAAAGAGTGAGGTGTAAAAAAAAAAAAGGGGGGGATGCTATGGGAGGACAGAGAGAATAAGCAAGTGAGAGAGAGCAGAGAGAATGGATAATTTCAGCCTGTGGTGCCACACCAGGAATCAATATTTAATTTCTTTGTCTGCTATGATAAGGAGAGAGTGAAATCATTTTGAGATCTCGGCTTACCACTCAATCTACAAAATCATACGTGCTACACGGAACGGCTTGCCGGCTTTGGACGTTAACGCTTGAAACTAGATTGGGTGGGTATTTTGAGGGTGATGTTAGAGTTAATATTTGTTTTCTGATTTCAGAATAAAAACACAATAGAAAGACAAAGCCACGCATACCAACGGGCCGAGACAATGACACACAGATGAGCTTGCTCGTAAAAAAACAATTTTTGAAAGAATCCGTGTTTTGTTTTCCTTGAGGTTTTAAACCGTTTTCTTTCAACCGTGTCTGCACCTTTTGTTAACATCCTATTTGCATGCGCGCCGTGGAATAAAATAATTCCTCTCATTTCCCACAAAAAAAAAAAAAAAATCTGTGGCCCTTAACATGTACTCTCAGCATACATCATGACGCATCAAATAAGCGGAGGGTGGCGGAGAGTGGCGGTGTGCTGTATTTAGAATGCAACCCACAGCGACAACAAAGTGCCAAATGACAAAAACAACTTTGTATTATGCGTGTGATGATAATAATAATTCCGTTACGGACCCGTGGTCTTTGGAAAAGCCATTTGCAGCTGTTGAACTGAAAAGCATGTCCCAGCCATCTAGAAATGAGTGACTGGGATATTAAAGAGACAAAGAGATAGAGGGAGGGAAGGAGTGGGGAAACACAGAGACACAATTAGAGTGGATCCAAATAGTCTAAAGCTATAATCACTTTTACTTGACCTTAAAGGAAAGCCAGTCAAGGAAAGATGGCAACCATATAGTGGAGCGGATAGTGGAAAAATCATGCAAATAGTGATACAAGCACCACATTTGGCATGATGATTCCAGAGGGGTCGCTCAGCAAATATAAACGATTGGCCACTTGAAAATCCAAGATGCCGGCCATTTTTCAAGATGGCTGCCAAATTGACCTGCCGATAATGATTTTTCTCATAGAAACTGTCTTCAATTCATATAGGGATTGGGTGCCCGATAGCTCACCTGATAAAGCGGGTGCCCAAGTACTAAGGCTGAGTCCTTAAAGCAGCGGCCTGGGTTATGCCGTGGCCACACTGGGA
>CAKALG010018859.1:0-12205 GCA_916700815.1 Helicolenus hilgendorfi | reverse complement strand
CAAGACGACACGTGTCTCATCATCCGGTGGACCCTCGCCAGCATGAGTGGCAGATGAGCAAGGAGCTCCAGGTGCCGGTAAAACGGAGGGAAGCTGAACATTGTTCATTTGAACATACCATCTTCATTGCAATGATACAAAGCCGGTTGAAAATCTGTTGGCAAGTTTCCCTTGAAGAAATATAGCAGCAAGGCTTTGTGTATGGAGACCGATCTGCTATTATTTCATAATTTAAACATGTAAATGCCTGTAAAAAAAGAAAAGAAAAAAGAAATGGCAACTACACTGACAACAAAACAAATTAATCAGAGAAAGTTTGACCTATCAACTGGTTGTGTTTTTAGTATAAGTAAATATATAAAAACTAGGAAAAAAGGTTGCACTTATAGAGGACTATATCTGTGAGTGTGCAATATGTATACTGTCATCTCAAATTTGATCCCCATATGTTTTTAGCATGAAATCTGATTTAAATTAGGGAGCACTGGGGCAGGCACTCATATAAATATATAAAATAAGATAAAACTTTATTGACCGTTCACACAAAAATGTGTTTTGCATCACATGCTCCAAACAATCAACAGAAGAACATAGAAACATAAAAAACCCCAAAAAACATCTGCCAGGTCACCCTCCAGCAACCATCAGAAGACACGACACCACATAGCAGCTTCATGCACACACACGCACACACACACAACCACATCCAAAAATATTATACACTCATAAATACTGCAATCTCAGACTGGGACCTCAGGGAGGCCACATATTTCTTGTGATGTGATCATTAATTCATTAAACTCACACCTCTAGCATCTATTAACTTTATCTACATCGTAGATAAAGTAAATTTTGTTTAAGCGCGGTTGTTGATCGTTCCTTACTAGAGGCAGACTTGAGGTGGCTTCTTTGATTTCAGAGAGGAGGACGTGACGATGGATGTTCCTTGGTGCACTCTGGTACCTCTGCTTTCTCCTACAACAGAGTGATGGAGTTACGCTAACATACGGGGCGTAATAGCACAGAAATGCGGCAGCAGAGCAGCTCATTGAGATCTTACTTGTTTAAGCAGTCCTCCACCAGAGGGTCTTTGGCATCAACTCGACAAAGCACCTCTTTCACAGACTCTTCCAACCACAGCATTACTGCTGCCTCCCTCCACAGGCTGTGAGTTCTCCCCACATACAGAGCGGTCAGCTCAGCCAGGGCTGGGGGCTGCCTAGAGACAGGGAGAGTACGGTGAGGGCACAGTGAGGTTTTTACGGTTAGGGTAACGGAAAAGCAAAATGGATACAAAATGAGAAAAACAATGAAGGCCATAAACACGTTTACAGCAATAATATGATACATTTGTTATAGTTAATGGCTGCATAGTATTGAATGATAAATGCTACCACGCTACATTAATATAATGTGGTTAAATTCCATGATCATCAAAACAAAGGGAGCATACATTACCCCAACTGGCTCTTTGGGCCAAAGAAGGCATGTGAGCTGACTGTGGCATCTGGCTGCACGGTACACAGATCCAACAGAGGAATCAAGACTGTAGAAAACACAATCACAGCAACATAAGTAGGGGAAAGTACACATTACAACCTCCTTGATGTGAATGACAAGTAACCCCTACTATATTAAAGAGATATGTTTAGTCGTGCCATAACCCATGTGAAGAAGTGACTGAAGGGCAATCATGTCTAAATTGTTCATTGAGTGGTAGTAGAGTCTAACCTCCAGGAAACATAATGAGAGCGTCCTGCAGCATCTGGTTAGCTTTGTTTCTTTCTTTGTCACTTTCTTCAGGATCCACATCTTCCTGCTGACTGAGGTGGAAATGGCAAAGTGCAGTAGAGAATGCAAAGTTTGGCAGCTGGGATAGATTTCTGTGCTCCTGTAAGGTAAAAAAAAAACATTTCTGTGTCAATCAATCAATCAATCAATCAAACTTTATTTGTATAACACCTTTCATACAGGTTAGTGCAGTTCAAAGTGAAGTAAAAGATAATTTAACAATTCAACAATTTGAGACCAATGCACACAAGACAATACAAAATGATGAAATTGTAAAAAAAAATAGATTTAAAAGCTATAACAACCATGACAATTATTAATCAAAAGCCTGACCGAATAGGCCACATTTGCGCATTATAGCACACTTTACCTCCCAGTCCTGATGTAACTGGAGGAGAGACTGGTACTCTCGGGAGCGTAGCGTCAGGAAATCAATGAGCAGGAGCATGCAAAGTGGGTCAGAGTCTGGGTCCAAACTAGAAAAAAGAGCGGCAGACAGACAAAAAAAGATTACTACAGGGCACAGACTTGATCAACACACACGGACCAAATGAGTCCAAGTGCAATTAAAAGTCTCATCCCACACTCCAGGGTGGAACATAACGAGATAACCTGTGGGACACGCTGTTCTGCCCTTAAAAGACACCGTTGGTTAGAGACCTTTTTAAACTAGACAACATAAACATTGTAAATGGGCCCCTTTGTATTTCCCGTTGCTGTTTGTTAATGCAGTAACTGACAGGAATTAAACTTGGACCAAAGCTTTTGCCCAAGCAACAGAAAGGCAATGAACAAGTCTATATAGCTGACATGTCGCCACTTTAGTGTGAAATAAATTATAAGACATCAGAAACCAGATAGCATCAAATATCCCACTGCTCTGCTATTTGATTTCAGAGTAAATTTTGAAGCTTGGGCAGCAGACCAACTTAAGTAAACATTGAGTGCCTCTGCGGTGCACAAATTGCTACAGACAATGATAGTAAATTGACTTAATTTGTCTGGTTTCCTTCAAAATCCAATAAGAAGCGATAAGAAAGACATGCACATCCATGTCTGATAGGATGATTGCTGGATCAAAGAAATATCTAGCAGAATTAAAACTGATAGTGTACAGATCTATCTGTTTTAATTCCTTTGAAATCCACCACAATGCATTTAATACTATCTGATGTCATGCTTGATATTGAAAATAATTTGTGTTTGAAAAACAACAGGGGAGGTATTGTTTCTTTTCTCTACAACATAGGATTGACAGTGTTAATCATAATATATATGTGAGACCATTCTTCAAACAGATTCTGTTATCAATCATGTTGCCAATTTAAAGGGATAGCTCAGGTGTTTTGAAGTGGGGTTGTATGAGATACTTATCCATAGTCAGATTACATACAGTATGGTGGGCACAAACTGACAGGAGTACCCGCGCGGGAGCAAAGCAATAAAGTGCTAGGGACCTTAACGGCAGCAAAACATATTTTAGCCACCTAAAAGAAAGGCTCACCTAAAAACAAAAATAAATAAATCGATATCTGTTTAAGTGTAAACCATTTTTAGATTATTTTCACCGCTTTCTTGCCGTCAGACAGCCCTTTCCAAACTGAAAGTGAAACTTATCTATGCTCTCTTCAAAGCCACCAAATTCAGTTGACATAAACGGTATAGATTCCCCCTTGGAAAAATGTCTAAATATAGCATTTATTTGTATTTCTAAGGTGAGCCTTCCTTTTAGGTGTCCTAAATACGTTGTGTTGCCAGTCACATCCACAGCAATATATTGCTTTGCTCCTGTGTCCGTACTCCTGTCTGTTTCTCCAAGCTGGGGGTGTGCCGACCATCATCTACTGTAGGTTATTTACTGACTATGGACAGTTACCTCATACAACCCCACTTCAAAACACCCAAACTATCCCTTTAAGCAGACAGTGATTTATTCACTGCTGGTTAGACAGGGACAGCTGTCAGCTTTTATTCCCACACTGCTGCTTTACAAAACAACCAGAACATAGCTGTAAGTAAGGAAGCCAGAGTTTGATGAAAATCACAGATAAGCATTGACCATTATGTGGTTAGGTTGTAAAGCTCAAGCTATGGCAGACTGATGGCAGCAGCGCCTGGAAACAGCCCTCTATAGTGTGTATGATGTAAGGAAGTGGTATCTGTACCAGCATGATAAGGGAGGTTCTTTGTTGGGTAATGAGATTTTAACATTTACATTGTTTGGGGATTTTATAACCAATGTAAATGTCAATTATTTGCCATGTGTATCATCTTGGTCAAGCACATTATCTGACATTACCCTGTACTTCACTATGTCACTATTATAGTTTAGTAAATGGGGGGAAGCATCCAAATGTCTCCTCACAAACATCTCGTCATCAATAAAACAGCACAAATTAGGAATTTGGAAACACGTGTTCAATTGTTGTCTAACTTATACATAATTTGAGGGGTACATCTTTGATCAGTATAAGCAGTCATATACTGTAGAGCCGGGCGATACATCGATTTGATCAATTATTTGAATTTATGGTTTAAGAAGATGTTTAAAAATTTAAATCTTTCACTTTAACTTGGGTAATTACGACAAGGAACCTTCGCCGCTTCCCCGAGCTCCCGTAGTTCATAGCAGGGTTTCTGTTTTTTTTTTGCTGATTAGCCCAGGCTCACTTAAGATGAAGTCATGCGCGCTTGCGAGTGCCTTTACTCTCTTCAGGGCTGACAGTGTGCAACCATAGCTAACTTTCGGTTAGAAATGGGAAAAACAGGAATGTGACAGACGTCGGGGGGAAACCTAGGATCAACATCAGCCGGGCCTTCAATTCATGGAGGAACCTTTGTTTGGTTTCAGGTATCAAAACGGACACCGACTTGGCAAAATTCATATAGGACAGGTAAGCTAACGTATTCCATATGAGCAGAAGGGGACCCGGTGGAAAGACGATACTCTAGAGATGCAGTGGCGTCTCACATCTTTGTTTGTTTGCTTTTGTTAATCATTTTCGTAAATCGGGTGTGTCAGACAAAAATCAGAGATTTTATTTTTAGGCCATATCTCCCAGCCCGAATCTAATTAAATGTTACTTTTGGATTTCCCCCTCTGCCCGAACAGGATTTCCACTGTCAGAAACTCAGAATCCAAATTAATAGTGTGAGTTAACGGTCTTTGAAGACTATCTTCCAAGTCTGATGACTGCTGTATGTGGTTACTTTATTTAGCGAAATAAGAGTTCTTTTTGTTTAGCTAGCATGTGATCATATGTAAAACTATCCAATGTGATGTCAAATAAAGAATTTCAAAAAGACATCAACTTTACAGTTCCCCTTTAACTCTAAAGCTTGTCACACTCTGTACCTCAGGATCAGTTTGCAGTACTCCAAAGCCGTTCGTGGGCATCCTCTCTTCTCCAGGAACATCATGTGCTTATAAAGCGCCAGATAAAATGCCCTGCAAACGGAAATTCAATGAATTTCAATGATTTGATGCATTGAGTCCTTCAAACACAATTTAAGTTACCAATGATATTTTAGAGTCCAATAGAACTCACAAAAGTAAAAAAAAAAAAAAAAAAAAAAAAAAAGGAAGAAGAAATGACCAACCTATTCTCTGGTCGCAGATAATCAAGTCTGCTGCTTCCTGAGGTCAGACTGAATGAAGGGTGAAAGGCGCACTCAAAGCTGTACATGGCCCTCTCTGGAAAAAAAAACATATTTATTTATATCCACAACAAAAATATAACATCTTCACTAAAGCATCAGCAAACTGGTTATGGCACAATGTACAGAAAGCAGTACTGAACACAGCTATACAACGTTGCAGGTGCTGAGCTGTGTCAGTTATGGTCTTTGCATCCCAAAGACCAGAATTGAAAACCACTGTTTCATTCTAATGTTAAAGTTCATCTAATGTCGCGTTAAACAAAAAAGAAATCATCCCGGGAAGAAAACAAATGCCCTTTTAAATTATCCCATTTGTCTTCTATATTACTAAAACAATTTTAGCTCACGTCAAGGAGAGGGCCTGTGAAATATGATATTGTGCTTTGCCTGGAGCATGAACTTTAACTTTTTAACAGTGGCTGTTTTGTTGGTTTACATCATACAAAAGCACTGTGACGCAGAGCCCTAAAGTAACAATTAATTAGATTTATAATCTGACAAAAAATAGTAATTATCAGTGATTTGACTACATTCCTTTTATCATCTTATATCAACATCTAGAGTCATTATAATAAATTAACACTATGCTCTAGCATCACACTGTTGAAACTAACGCACTAATGTCCACAGCTCCGATATCAGCTTTGAGATTGGCTCAGCGTTTTGGATGTGTATGGTTATGACGAACACGGCGCATGATCCTCACCGATGAGGTCCCTGGCCATCTCCTGATCCTCCTGTATGCGGCAGACATCAGAGAGTTGCAGCAAGGAATCAATGTGGTATGGGTTGAGCTGTAGCAACGCCTGGAGAGAAAAAGAGAAGAGACAATGGTCAACTTGACAGAGATGGACAAAGACATACAGTCAGAATTTGGGTCAAAATGTAACAACATCGACGTGGTTGCACCATCTCTGCAACTGTAGATTGTCAGTATGTTCACATGCACACACACGCAATCTGGGTTTTAACTGTAAAATAATACGAATACATGCATTATAACTACAAAGATCAACATCTAACTTCATCTCATGAGAGACGCGGGCAACAGAAATTTAAGCTCGGCAAATGGATGTTTATTTTTTGTTCAACTGCAGTGCTCTTTGGCACTGAACGCTGACTTCTCTCCTAAAGTTTTAGGTACCCAGTTTTATATGGGTTTGAACGAGGTTATTTTAATTGCAGTTGTCGATTGTTTATACTGATGGTGATGATCCAACAGGATCATTTCATGCCGATTCAAGAGTTGAAAAGGCTAGAATAGATAACACTGTCTATGCAGTGTTACGTGTTACTTGCCACCCCATATTACTGATTATTTTATGCATCCCTGGCATCATCAATGCTGAGGATGCCTGATGCCTTAAAATATGACTACAGCATCATCAAACTCACGGACACCACGGTGCGCAGCAGAGATTAACTTCTTTACCACAATGTTATTGGGATCCATGGACTCGACAGCATCCAGAAACTTGAACTGTACTTGTTGGTAGTCCCGTCCATGCTCAAAGGTGAAGTACTGAATGCCATCCTTTGACTGCAGTAAGGTCATTGAGATTCCTGAGGAGACATCAAACAGAGTTAAGGACAACAACACAACTGGGGGGTAAATTGAAAATATATTTAATTCACACTAACAGAACTGAATAAGCATGAGTACATAACAGATGAGCCCTTTCAATTCATATCATGGTGTAAAAGTGTCTCAAAAGCGTGTTTGTTTTGGCGAATTAATCTTAAGACCACTAAGTCATCATGAAGCCAATAGTGTTTTCATTTTCAAACAACATATATCAAGACAAAAAAGGGAGTCAGGTGGGCTCAAAGTAATTCATATTGTATATATATTTTTTTAATGTATTATTCTATTGTTTTTTGCAACAGCTCTTAATATTAACAAAGAGGACAGTCATTAAAATTGACATTCAGATTCAGCCTGAAGAACATTTAAAAAAGCTAAAAGCTATATTTCAGATGACCACAAGGAAACACCTACCTGGGCGGCTGAAGCGAGGCCAGCTGTCCTTAGGACTGGTCATCCAGGTGCTACGATGAAACTGTCTGTTTCTCTGTCGAGGTCTGTCAAAAACAAAAAATAATTAAATTAAAATGAGCACAAGACTATACTGCATACACACAGACGCTGTGGGTCAATTAAATCCAAACAATCTGACAAACGTTTTCACTTTTCTTTTTACCTTTGATCCCCCTGAACAGCTCGAGCCCCAAAGTATCTCTTCAGCTCCGTCTCTGGGTTCAGGTTCCTAATGAATGATCGACACAGAAAATTACATTCAAATCTTGAAAGGCTAAATGACAATGTGAGACACCTGAGGAAACTAATTCCGAGGGAAACATAGGAGCTGTTTGATTTAGATATTTTAGACATGTCAGTCCATGTCTGCTCTAGACTCTACAACACAAATGCAAAAAAAATTAAGATATAATTCTGATACTATTTTTCTGTACTTTTCAAAACACAATGATGACAAGTTGACTGGTAACCATACTGAACAAATAGTTTACATACGGAAGGTTAAATAAGTATTCATACAAGTGAGACACCCAGTCCAAGCCTCATAGTTTGTGACTGTCAGTTTAAGGCAGCGGTTCCCAACCTATTTTCCTCGAAGCCCCCACCTACATGTATCTAAGAAAAGCTGAGCCAAAACCCTCAATTTGAAGTGTTGCAGTGTATGAAATGAGTCTTTATTTTTATTAAATCAACTTTTTTTTTATTGAATATAACTCGTCAGCTAAACGCAATTACAAATATCTTTTTCCAATAAATTTTGACTTTACAACCCTCTGTAGTTATCGGAAATGTTTGGATCAAAGGAGTCTGAAACAATCCTACGCAGCCACCACTTGAATCTAATTCTACAAATAGTATAATACTAATAATATTAGCCTGAAACTTTATTTGCAACTGCGCAGAAATACTGGGTTTAAACAGAACGTGGCTCACTAAGTAGAAATATATCTTTTTACATAGTTTTATAAAGAGACTTTTGTATAAATTATCCAGTAAATGTGTTATTATGATTTAAGCTATACATGTGCAAATCTAATTTTGACAACTTCAGAGCAGACAAATCCTGGCGCACCCCCTGTGATCTTTGGCGGCCCCTAAGGGGGCCCAGACCCCAGGTTGGGAACCACTGGTTTACAGCATTTGTTGCCTGTTTTGAAGTTAGCAAAGACAACTTTTACATTTTAACTGTATATTCTGCCAGTGAACAAAGATAAGGATTGCATGGATGTTATATGAAAAGCATATATCAGTGAAAAAAGTTGCTGTGTTTTTTTATGTAGTATTGTACATATTATACATTTAATTTGGGCCATAAATCTTACTAACAGGTGAGTAAACTTGCTTGCTCTGCATCAGCATGGTTGCATCACTGAAAACAGCAGTCAACATGACATAACATGCTTTCAATCAACACAAGTCATTTGCCTTTGACTGCTAATTAAACTGGACTGCTCCGACATCACTGGCAGATGTGCAACATATTTCAATAGTTTTTAACCTTTTGCAATTCTGTGTTGATTCAATGCAGCGCATCCCCTGAGACAGACAACCTCCAAATAGTTTGCTTTTCTTGTGTGAGCCAAGCGCCACCACATGGTTGCAATTAGAAATGACGGAAATGTGTATTGTAGTAGGTGAGGCCACTGAACTGATCATTGACCGAGTCTAGTCATGTCATGTCAGCTGTGCACTAGTCAAGAGCTATTTTAGTACAACTACTCCAATAAACATATTCAAGTATAATTGTGTTTATTTTGAACCATGTAACAGCTTTAATGTATTTAACACAATAACTACTGACTAATACAGTAGACTAGAAACCAGAGTGTGTGTGTGTGAGAGTGTTGTGTTCATATACATGTGCAGATTAATACTTCTGTCACAAGCAAAGTCAAGTCTGGGTGGTGAAAAAAAGAAATATCTGATCTGAATCTATTTTGTCTACATGAGAGACATTGGTCTCCTCACCTGTGCTCCACATGTAGCACAGATCTTCTGTCGGAGCCTCCGCAACCCTCATTTTGCAAACTCAGACCATTGGACTGCTCCAGGCTCTCCAGCAATAAATCAATGTTATCATCTGGTACGGCGTCCTGAAAGTCATTAAAAAAAATAGTGAGATGACAGACGTTTAATTGTTGTTCGCTTTCCAAAAGAAGCCACAGTTTTGTATAATGTGTGTAGTTTGTAGCTCTGACGAGTGATTGTACATCAGTGTTACTACAAAAATATGAATACTGTTGTCATTAATTCTAAGAATATAGCGTGTGGTGGCTTATCAATTATTGTTATTTATCGTATTTAATGTTGTATCAGAGCAGATAAATCCCTTCTCAACATATTTACCTGTCCACCTTCTGATGTCACTTTTGTCTTCTTCTTTTTCTTCTTCTTTTTAACTCTGTCGCCAGACAAAGACTGTTGAATAAAAGAGAGATGACAGTTCAATACATGGAAAGATGTACATTAAGATCATAACAATATTTAAGTCAAATCAGAGGATCACAGAAGGACATCCTTTTCACATTGCTTCATCTTTACCTTTGTAGATGCTTCCTGTAGCTTTTGATCTGGTTTCTCAATGTCTCTGTTATCATTCTTTTCCGTGCCACTTGTTTTATTTCCATCTGGTTTCTCCGCCTCTTCATCAGGTGAGATTTTCTCTGCTTCATTGTCTGCATCACCTATCTAGTAAAATGTGACATTGGCAATAGAGTGTGTTGGGTAAAACAGTACTAAAAAGAGAGTAAAAACCCAATAGTTTCATGGAATATTGCAAAAAACATTGTCCAGCACCAAGACAACATTTATTTCCTGAAATCATGTCCTGGTTACAACAATCAAATGCCAACCACTAGTCATGGACAAGATTTGTGTGTTCAAGATGACAAAAAAAAGGATATACAGACTCAATGTTGTGAACCATAGCTTTTATGGTGTGAATAAATATTAAGTGTAGAATTCACTGGTTGGTATAAACAGCTCACATATTAAATGAGCATACTGTTGTGACAAATAATATGCCTACAACCTCAGATGCTGGTGACATTGTGTCACAACTATTAACATTAACCTGAGCAACTGAAAATGGATGTGGATTGTATTGATTGAATTGTCGCCTGAATAAATATTAAGTGTAGAGTTCAGATTTAAGGTATTTCAACTGGTTGGTTTAAATAGCAACGTTATGAATCCTTTCAGTCATGCGTTATGATTTTGACAAGGCATAAAGTTAATGCAAAGTAGATCTTAGCTTGATATAAAAGCAAGTTGATCCTTTGCTTCATAACACAAAGCAAATCTCTTTTCATGACTGCTCAAGTGTATTTGTTTTTATAGACTTTATTAGTTTTAAACATTCATATTTGTCCAAAAATTGATAATAAATTAATAGATAATTGTCTTTACCTCAAAAAAGAGAGAGGCAAGTTGCATAATGTGCAGATTTGTTAGCTATATTATGTATATTACAATTTAAAGGCTAGTAAACATGTCCGCTGTACCCTATTAGACCTTATTAGTCTGTGTTTTCTTCAGGTTGGTGTTGTTGACTACTTCCCAGTGATCTTCTAACGTGATAGCCAGCTTGTTAGCAGATTTAAGGTATTTCAACTGGTTGGTAGAAATAGCAAAGTAATAAATCCTTTCAGTCATGCGTTATGATTTTGACAAGGCATAAAGTTCATGCAAAGTAGATCTTAGCTTGGTATAATAACAAGGTGATGTCAGTGATCCTGTGCTTCAAGTGTATTCATTTTATAGACTGTATTGGTTTTAAACATTCACATTTGTCCAAAATTAATAGATAATTGTCTTTACCTCAAAACATGAGAAAGGTAAGTTGCATAATGTGCATATTTGTTAGCTGTACTACTACCACTACTCATGGACAAGATACAGACTCAATGTTGTGAACCATAGTTTGTGGCCCGAATAAATAGTTTATAAAATAGTTTAAAAAATAGTTTAAAACGTTTTAAGGTATTTCAACTGGTTGGTATAAATAGCAAAGTTATGAATCCTTTCAGTCATGCATTATGATTTTGACAAGGCATAAAGTTCATGCAAAGCAGAACTTAGCTTGATATAATAACAAGGTGATGTCTTGATTTTACAGTGATCCTGTGCTCCATAACACAAAACAAATCTCGTTTCATGACTCAAGTGTCTTTTTTTTAAAGACTTTATTCCCATTTGTCCAAAATTTGATAAAAAAGTAATAGATAATTGCCTTTACCTCAAAAAAAGAGAGAGGTAAGTTGCATAATGTGCAGATTTGTTAGCTATATTATGTATATTGCAATTTAAAGGCTAGTGAAATGTCTGCTGTACCTTTTCGGTCTGTGTTTTCTTCAGGCTGGTGTTGTTGACTACTCCCCAGTGATCTTCTACCGTGACAGCCAGCTTGTTAGCTAACTTTAACATTAATGTGTCTGATTGTAGTTAAACAAGCTGAGAGATGAGCTAACCCTAACAGAGCCACCTTGAGTTAGCTGTAATGATCATCAACAGAGAGCTGGCTGTAAACATCCAACCAGGAATGAACCACATAGACACATTATGTTATAAACAACATGTCACCTTACCAACTCATAGATGTTGCTGAAGTTCTTCTGAGCCTTGTTTTTCTTCGCCTTTCTGCTGCTGCCTTTCGCCGGAGGAGAAACAGAAACAGTAGCCTCGTCCAGCTGCTCCTCCTCAGCCGAAGCCTGCTGC
>CAKALG010018851.1:0-11339 GCA_916700815.1 Helicolenus hilgendorfi | reverse complement strand
TAACAAGACAATATTCCACCCACGGTGTCTGAAATCATTTGTGTTCTTTCTTGTTAAATCTCAGCGAGTGTGCATGCTGAGTATAACTAACACGGCACTGCGACTCCGTCAACGATGTTCAGTAATGTAGCCATGTGTTAACCCTGAAGCTATGAACAGCCTTCTGCCAATTACATAAAAGCACACAGTTGGGTTCTGCCTCATTGCAAAGGCAAACTGCTAAGTCCGACGATAATAGCATAAAAAGCAGACCCATTTGTTCTCTTTCAGTCTCCCCGAAAGATATACAATATACTACATACTACACACAATGCTATCTGCTGTGTGAGAGATGATTGAATCACCCGCGTCCGTGGTTTATATGATTAAAATGACTTCTGCAAACATCTGCCATGGAGCAAAACATTAATGTGACATCAAGTCACAACTGGACATTTATATTTACATCTATAGTTATGACAGTTGGCAGAAACTCAACTTTCAATGCTGCTCAGTATTTATGAGTTGGACAACAACATCATATTAACTGATAGTAAATGTCTGGCAGAAATGTAATAATTCAGCAAATAAAATCAGGACATCCAAACACAAAGGAAGTAACTAAAGATGCTCTCTTTTTTCTCTCTATACATATTAATTTAATTGACTGGCTTTATCTTTGTGTTTTAATTCTTTAAAAGTTAAGATATCTTTAAAAACCTTCAAACTCAGACCCTGCATTCATTGTAATGAACAGCATATTCTTGCTGGATTCCTCTGATAAAAAATGCATGTTTGATGAATTCTGTCTTGGGATTGCTTATTATTTGATTAGCATCCACCAGCGTCAGGTTGGTCTCACATGGTTTTTAAACTTATGGTTTTTAAACTTTAGTACATTATCAAATACTGAGAAGAGAAGCAGCAAAACAGAATTAAACAAACCTTTTTATCTTGGAAAAATATTCATGCAAGTCTTTGTTTAATGAACCAGAAATAATATTAAGATATGAATTTGCATAATGAAGTAGCTGCATTGGTATAATAGGATTTTCTTTTAAGTTAATTCTGATAAAACAGATGCTGTTCCTGATTATCTGCATACACACTCCAATCCAGTCATATCTTGTGCCTTCATCCAACCATAAACCTTAACATAGTGACATTGGCTCCAAGGATGGCAATGTCAGTCTGTCTGTTAGTCGGTCAGTCGGCCCACCACTTAAGTCCAGACAGAAATATCTCAACATCTAATGGATGGATTGCCATTACATTTTGTACCAATATTTAAGGTTCCCAGACAATGAATAATACCGACCTTGATGATCCCCTGACTTGTCCTCTAGCTATAGCCTTTTAGTGAAATATCATAACTATTTGATATTGGTACAGACATTCATTTCCCCTCAGGATGAATTGATCACATTGGTGATCCCGAACTTTTCATCTTCCGCCATCATCAGGTCAAAATTTGGTTCAGTACTAAATGCAGTGACGTACATGAAATCTGCCTTGGCGGAGGTCTGCGCTCTCCGAGTGAAAAGGTATCAATATGACAGCACATTGCGGCGACATATCGCGTTACCTTGACGATGCCAATTGTAGGTTTTTATTTTATGATAAAGGGCTCAAAATGTCTGTGAGAGAGCCCTTAAGCACTTGATAATTTAACAGTGGGACAGCCCTAAACCCTCCTCGTCTTTGAGTGTGGACATTGGGATTGGGCCTATCTGCTAAACATCAGCGTGTTAGCATTGTAGTGAGCATGTTAGCATACTGATTTAGCTAAAAAATACAGCCCCACAGAGCGACTAGCATAGATCTTGTTTATATATATATATCTGTACCTATACTGGCTCTGTAAGGCTGAAGTGGACATCACATTTAGAGTCAAATAGACCATAAAGCAGGGTATGCTTTAGGGTGCGGCTACCTTGTGACTGACAGGTCACTATTTGGTGTTGGTGTTTGGAGTCCTTATTTTCGTCTGAGCTTTAACCCTTCCACTCTGTGTCTTCAGTTCATGAAAGTTAATTGTAACATTTTGGTCCCTTAAAAATGTCTTATTTAGCATTCGGTTGTACTTAGTTCCACCCTCTCGTGTCACTTCTGGTTGCGAAAAACCAAGATGGCAACAGCCAAATTGCCATACCCCATGCTTCAAAACAGTTGTCTACAAACCAATTGGTGATGTCACAGTCACTACGTCCACTTCTTATATACAGTCTACAGTAACAACCTATACAAACAAGTTGCTCTTAACCATGTCAATTTAGCGGGTTTGTCATATACTGTAAATATGAGTTCAGGCTCTTTTCATCGATGTGAATCCAAGGCTCTGTTGGGGGCTCAAAGACAAGTCTGTGATTTAAAGGTTTTTTGTATGTAGCCTACATTAAGTTGTCTTCAAAATAAAAGCAAAAGCATAGTGTGTTATACAATAATTAGGGCATGGAAACTGCCTTTGTTGTTGTGTTGGAGGTGGTTAAATGGCTGCTTTGGGTGAACAGTTGCTTTGGGTGTTTTTGATGTTTTGCTATAAGCAGTAATATGACCTGATTGTAGATGGAGAGAGTCAGCCTTGCATTTATGTATGTGTGCGTGTGTGTGCATAAGAGAGAGAGAGAGAGAGAGAGAGAGAGAGAGAGAGAGAGAGAGAGAGAGAGAGAGAGAGAGAGAGAGAGAGAGAGACACTAGTAGCCAGCAGTGGAGTCGATAACAACAGAAGGTTAACAGTTGGGCTTTTGGGAGAAGGTGGAGTTTAGTTGCAGCATTTGTGCATTTCCTGCATTTGTGAATGTTCTGTTTCCAGAGTTTGTTTCCAGTTTTCTCAGCAGTGTTTCAGTATGTAAATCTGTTAATGCGTAGAGACTAAGAGCTGATATACACAAAATGCTACTTTAACGGCTTACCTTTAAGAGTACAGAATACACCCACCACATGTTAGTCAAAATGAGTAGTCGACATAAAGATCATTAAATCAACTTAATGTCTTAGTTCAGGTTTCACTACAGTGACTCTATGGCCAATTGGACTTACTGAACAGAACAGCCCAGGTGATGCTAAATGTGGAGGTCATTGTAGAGTCACATGGTTACTGTTATTGTTAAATAGTTCAACCAGGTCTCACTCACAGCTCGTCAAATACCGCTGTTTGGGCAGCACCCCTCGGCAAGCACAACCGTTTCCTAACCCTACCTACAGTAAGTGGGTGTGTTGCCTAAACCTAATTTCCTGTGAAAACGGAAATTTATTTTGAAAGGAAACCATGCATGTAACGATCGTGTATTGACATGCCTTCCCTGGTTTGTCCAAAAGTAACGCATGATTGGTAACCCGTGCGTTGGTCTACGATGACGGGGGATCTGACGAGTTGGGAGTGAGAATGTGTTGAATAGTTAACAGTCGCTTTGCTGTTTTGCTACTGAACCCACTCACTGTTTGTATGAGCACAAAACCTGGTTTAGTATTTTCAGCATACAACAAAATACAGTGCAGTCAGGCTGCGTCGTCACCCCGTATGTCTGTGATCATGTCCTTTAGGATAAATAGCAGTCGTATTCACAGAGAACCAGAAATTCTACTCCTGTCAAGCATTCTTTATTTTGCTTTTAGTGAGAAGTGGTTTTCTATAGTGCAAGGATACAGAATCTTACACCATTTAAAACATCTGACATTCTCTCACAATATCATTATTAGTGTGAAAGTGAAGGATACTATCAGTTACACAAGTCATTTCAAGATGACTAAATAATATTATTTTTTAACTTAAATACTAACTGATGTATTAATTTGACGTGTTTAAACATTTAAAATGTATGTGTGACGTAAGCCAGACAATACAGGTATATTTGCCATTTTTCTATATTACCATTCTTTCCTCAGAAACACATAAACTCAAGTGTATTTTTATGATGCACCACAGCAAGAGGCTTATGGATTATGTCTCTCCAGTAAAAGCAAACCTACCTTTGGCTCAATATTTAGATGACCCATAGGTGGGCGTATAAACTTTTCATATGCAGCATGATGCATTGTGTTATTTGTTTCACATTGTGCCCATTACTGATTGTAATATCCTCATCTGTACCATGTTTTCTATCTTGCTTACTACACATTAAATCTATAGAACTATTTAACTGTAAAATGAGAAAGTTTATGACCCGCTCACCATGTTGAGATCAGTTGAGGAAATACCAAGCACCGCCCCCCAGCTGGAGCAAACTGCCTCATTTTACAGCTAAACAGTACACTACAAGATGTTTGTGAAAACATTTGAGGCGAGGTATAGGCATTACAGTAACAGAATATTTATTCGTATTTGATCAGCGCTGCCTAGTTTGACCGTTTGATCTGAGTTTGCAAGTGATTTACAGCTGCCTCTGTTGAATGAACAGCCAATAGGAACGCTCTATCTCTGAAATGACCTTTGATTGGCCAAAGTCTCCGGTCTTGGGCTAGATTTTCTAAAGCCTGAAAACAGAGCCATGAGGAGGTGCAGAAGTCTAGTTTCCTCTCAGAACACTTGAATTACAATATGCTGAAATGTTATTATGGATTTTTTGCCCAATGATGCCAAAAACATTCTGCCTACTGCAGGTTTTAAACCCTTAATCCAGGTTTAAAGCAACACGGTTGCAGCTGCCAAATGCAGGAAGGACAGCTGGCAAAAGAAAACATTGCTGATGTTTGATTGTGTAAATTAACAGATTTATAATATCCCTGCTCCATCCTGATCTGAATATAATTACTTTGTGTATTCCGTTAAATCAATATGTTGTGTATAGAAGACTAGAAGATACTTTATTATTCCCTTTAGGGAAATTGTGGCGTGTAAGACACTTTTATCCTTCCTTCAGCTGTGTCCCCGACTCTGGCGGTGTGAAACAGACTTAGGAGGAAATAAAAAATGTATGTAAAAACATGATTCAAAGCGGTACGCAGGCTTTCTTTCATGTCTTATAATCACCCCCAGCATACATAAAAGTAGCGGTAGTAACGCAAGGCAAATCATACAGTCTGTGGGACTGTAAACGCACGACTCAAAGTATTTGTTAATTTATTCTTTATTTGCTCCCGAGTCTGTTCTGCACCGTTAAACTGCCTGGATTAGGACTTTAGCTTCTTTGTATTTGTATAATATTATTTTATGATCTGCGCACCGAGGTTTGATTGGTCAGGAGGCGGTGCTTTTATACGAGTTGATCTGTTATCTCAAACATAACGTGCTCTGTAGCAGGTTAGGTATTCAGCATAAGTTAAACCTCACTAACACCAAATCCTGCTTTGTAGTACAGGCCTCAGGTGCCCTTTTCTTACATGTCATCATCTTGTCTAATAAAATAGTTTGTGACTGACCGAGCGATATATTTTATCCTGCACTGTCACACACGACCTGGCAGTGTTATAAATACCGGAGACAGAGTGACAGAGAATGGGAGAATGAAGAGTGAAGGACAGAATAAAAGACAGAGGACGTGTGCACTTGCCTGCACTGATGTGAGACGTATGAGGTTATTTCGTATTCAAATTAATTGAAATTGTCACAGAGACTAGGGCACCTTTAAATCAGCCGTTCAGTGTTCTGCTTATAAACATGAGACTGCCTGCTAGTCTGTAAAGAGGAGAGGATGTGCTGTCAAAGGTCAAAGTACAAAACTGTCTGCAGAACAGACTGAGGAAGTAAACAAGTCAGCGTTTAAGTGACTGAATATTGAGAACAAATTTCCATCTCTAGATCTTTTATGTTCTATTCCTTCGCCCTTGGGAGTTTTGAATCGCATACATAAACTCAAGCATTTGTTCATTAATGTCCTCCTATCCTTCACCTTATTTAATAATGGAACTGTTTACTTCAGCTAATAATGACTGTAGCTGCTGCCAATGCAGATTCTCTGTCGGAGATCAAACTAAAGCAGATTACAGCAGCCTGATCTTGAGATCAGACAACAGGAGACCTCATTAACATCTTATCAGGGCTACATAATCCAACAGAATCAAATGGCAGTTCACATCCATCGCAAAACAACCGTGTCAAATGAGTTCACCAAACGTCACCCCAGAGTAATTCATTCAGTGAATTTACCGGGCCACGCTTTGATTAAGCAGATTAATGGTCACAGGGGTACATAATTGGAAATAATAAATAATTACGGTAATTAAGGAAGGGAGTCCTCACAATACATGGCTCAGCTTGGTCGACTGCGTGAATTTACTGAGGCTATTCAGAGTGTTTGCCTCCGACAAGCTAAACGATTTGTTAACCAAATAACCAAAGGGTGCAGGCTTGGTCTCAGAGGTGATAAATAGGAGATTATGTTTTTTTTTTTTTTATAAATTAGGGCTGTTAATTGATTAAAATATTTAATTACCATTAATCACAACTTTTGTATCTGTTCAAAATGTAACTTAAAGGGAGATTTTTCAAGTATTTAATACTGTTATCAACATGGGAGTGGGCAAATATGCTTGCCTTATGTAAATATATGTATATATATTTATTATTGGAAATCACATACACAAAATAATGACAAATATTGTCCAGAAACCCTCACAGGTATTGCATTTAGCATAAGAAATCTGCTCAAATCATAACATGGAAAACTCAAGCCCAACAGGCAACAAGGGACCCCTGTGAAAATTGCCATGCCATGTTTTTCCTCACCAAAATGTAGTGTAAGTTTGAAGCGTTATTTAGCCTCCTTTGCTAGTATGACATGGTTGGTACCGATGGATTCCTTAGGTTTTTCTAGTTTCATATGATGACACTCTATGCTTTAAAACTGAGCTCGCTACAGCCTACAAAAGATTGGCGGCCTGTCGGATTTTGACAAGGTTAATCACAAATCACAAGTTGCGTTAATGTGTTAAAGAAATGAACGGCGTTAAAACAAATTGCTGTTAACGCGTTATTATCCCGTTAACTTTGACAGCCCTAAAATCTACGAGAGAGATTTGTCTTTTTCATTCCACCCATTCGTCTTCCTTCCTGCGTGATTTCTTGGCACAGAGTATGTGGCTACATAGACCCATCCCTTTTGATGATTCCATAAAAATTCACTTGACTTGAGTGAGATGAAGAACGTGACTTTGGGTGGAGACAGCCTGTGTGTAAAAGCTTAGGATTTGGAAGACTGAGATCATTATGATTCTCTTTTAAACATTAATGGAATGTCAATCCATCCATCCATCCATCCATCCATCCATTATCTGCAACCGCTTATCCTATTCAGGGTCGTGGGGGAGTTGGAGCCGATCCCAGCCGACATTGGGCGAAGGCGGGGTACACCATGGACAGGTTGCCAGCCTATCACAGGGCTTATGTAATGTCAATGACACCAATTATTACGGTACGTTATCATTTTTTGCCTCAGCAGTTATCTTACTGGGTGTTTTTGCCACTTATTAGTATGCATATTTCTTGTTTTACGCCAGGAAATTGATGCCACTCAGCATATTGTAGTATTCGGGTCATGTAAGGACAGGCTTCTTTCACAATCTAAGCTTTATATTAAAAAGGTGGACACGCCATGATTTACATGTTTATTACATCTACATTAGCTCCATGTATCCCTGTGCATAATGTCACTATACAGTAGAGCTGGAGGATTAATCTGGAAAAACTTAGCGTCTGAATCTGGCCATATGGTTTGTGTGCATGCTTGCATGTGTGTATATCTGCAGCATGGTGCCATGTCCTCCCACTGGCCATCTGTACCTGCTGTTCGCTCTCTCTGGGCCATACAGGTAGAACATGGCAACCAACTCTACGCTTGCCAGCCCAAAAGGGTAACCAGGCTGAGTTGTGAAACAGACATGCTCACAAACATTTTTTTGGTGAGCGTTTATTTAAGATTTCATCAACTACAAAATACTGTTTTCTGTGCTTTTAAAGGCCCGACTGGATTTCTGGCTTTAGTTTTAGCTTACAATTTTCACTTTGCTCATTGTGTAGGGCTCAGTTGGAATTTGCTTGAGGCAGGTGTCAGGTGAGGTAAGTTGTACAGTACATTGACAGCTGCAGTCCTCCAGTGAGACATGATGATGATGAACATGTCCTCCAGCTGACCTTTCAAAGGTGCGTTGTAGGATATCCAGAGCATTAATATATTAATGCAGCAAACACGTTTTTGCTATGTAAAGATATAGAGGAGTAATGTCTACCTGAGCAGAGAATGAATTCACTCTCCCTATGTGTGTGTTGCAATTAGAGCTTCTAGGTGCTTTGTTTAGCCAAGCTGGCCACGCATGCCTTTTAGTGCATGTTCTAGTTGTGTTTAAGTGCACGGCTGCAGCTCTGTACTGCTCTCATACAGCGGTCACAGCTGATAACGCCGTCCCGACTGACAGTGCCGTTGCAGAAGCGTAGCACCCACCCTCCGGTTCCCCGCCATTTAACAATGTTAGCTCTGTCAACACTGTTGCACATTTAGTGCTGTTAGCACTGCTGACTGATCCACTGCCATGTTGAGAGCCATGCAGAGGTGATAGAAATGCTCCCAATCTCGCATATAGCACCTTTAAACAAGGTGGTGACATGGTTACCCTCGAGTCTCCCCTTTATGATAATCACATGCAGTTTGGGGCAAGTCATAGTCAAGTCAGCACACTGACACACTGACAGCTGTTGTTGTCTGTTGGGCTTGAGTTTGCCATGTTATGATTCGAGCATATTTTATAAATATATACATACATTTGCATATAGCAAGCATATTTGCCCACTCCCATGTTGATAAGAGTATTAAATACTTGACAAATCTCCCTTTAAAGTACATTTTGAACAGATAAAAATGTGTGATTAATTTGCGATTAATCACAATTAATTATGGACAATCATGCGATTAATAGCGATTAAATATTTTAATCGATTGACAGCCCTAATATAAACGTCTCATTCTAAGGTAACGAAAGCACAAAGATTCTTATTTTCAGGTAATTATACACTAACAAAACACATATTTATTAATATTCTATTCCATTTCTGCCAATAGATCCCCCTAAATGCTACACACTGGTCCTTTAAGTTGATATGGATTAACAAGTTAACAAAAGGTTGCCTATTTACACCTCCAGCAGATATGGAGCAGCATTATCATTCATTTGAAGTCATATTTTTGGCCACCTGATGAATTTAAGTCCAATATTCACACTCCTCTTAGATCTGTTTTGGTCTCCACCAACTCCTGAGTGAAATATCTGGCTCTTTAGTTGCCAAATAATCCACTGTGTTCACCAGCCAGTTGATAACTACTGAAAAATATCTGATACTGATAAAAATAACAACCATTTTCTGATGGAAAATTATAGCTCTACACACATACAGTATACACATCTCTGTGCATTTTAATATTAATCAAAGTGTGTCTCAGCATGCTTGTTTCTCATTTCTCAGCACTGAGTCCTCTTCTCTCTACTCTCCCTGGTCTATACTGAACTGTATTTGTGCTGAGTGCACAGAAAGTAAATGCTGATCCACTACAGTTATGTGGTTTGTGCCTGTAATTGTGCCTGTGTGAGTGATGGATGAATGGATCTCCGATGCTGAGATCAAGAAGCGTGAAAACAGAAATAACTTCAAAAACTGGATGAAGTTTTGAGAGACGGAGGAGTGGAGTCAGAATGAAAGAGGAGAATAGGAGGCAGGAGAAACAACGCAGCAGAAAGGGTGGCAGCAAGAGCAGCTCTCCTCTTTTAACCAAATTTCTCTGCCGTTACTTACACTCTCATTTAATTCCCCCTGGCTGTGGATGATGCAAAATTAATTTAACGCTTTTCATTCGCAGCTCATTTACAGCAATCAACCGTGGCTTGTTTTGTCAACTCTCAGCTGAATTCAACAGTAATTCATTATGTATGCACTTTTGTGTGTGTGTGTGTGTATTTCCTGTGAGAAACGTTGCGTGCAAGTCACACTCCTTTATTGCCTTTTTTTTTCCTTTTGTCCTTTCATGTAACGCCTGTAATATCCTTTGTGGGTCCGTGCACGTGTGAATCTGGAAATCAATTTGCGAGTGCAGCATATCAAACAGCTCTACTGTGCATTGTACGTTCCCACCCTCACTATTCCCTGACCAAATTATGTAATCATATGCATCAGAGACTTGCAAGGAAAGCATATTAACAGAATCACATCACAAGGCTGAATACTGGACTTCAAATAAAGACTTAAACCTTAGAAAGAAATAAAACCCATTTTTAGAATCCACTGCATTCATCTTGTAACTGACATTTAAATGGTCAAATAGTCGCAGAAAAAGGTGATTTACCAGAGGAAACGCTTGGTCAGAGAAATGCAATGCAATTGTGACTTCTTCATGGAAAATGCCTGTATCTTTATTTCCCCCATGATCCAATTTTCTGAGCAGCTATGCACTCCACGAGCTTCATATAGTGAGAAAAAAAGAGTAATGGTTTGCAGGCTGCGCTTTTCAAAAAAAAACTCCATGCTGTGAAATATTCATCCTCAAACACAGGGCTATTCTGGCAGTTTCTGGAGTGCCACTCTAGCTTTGAATGTGCCTGCAAAAGGAAGAGGAAGAGGAAGAGGAAGCCAAGAAGGGGAATGGAGGAGGGAAAGCTTTGATTGAGTGAAAAGGTCAATGTGTGTGACTGTGCTCAGAAATAGAGGGTCGCTGGTGGGTTAGTGGGGCTCACTGAAAAAACTCTGATGCACATACTGTAAAAAGGGATTCATGGCCATTTACAGTACATTTCAGGCAGCAGGAATATGAATCTCGACTGTCCATGTGTTTAACTTGGAGTTTACAAAATATGTTTTTCTTGTTAATCCCTTTCTGTGTTGAGAAGCCCGTTAATGAAGGCTTAATGTGGGACGGCGTGTTGGGCAGAGCTGCACATGTAGCCAGACCCATATGCAAGACAGAACCTGCTAGAATAAAAAATCAATAAATCAATAAATCAATGCCTCGATAAATAAATACGTCATTAAATGTAGCAAAAATATTAAAAATAATTGTAGCCATTTATTCATTGATAAAATGTGACATAAATTGATAGTTCTTTTTTAATTTATTTATTTATGTATTAATTCCCTTATTAATTTACTCATCTGATTAATTTCCCCTTTTATTTACTTATGCATGCATAAAGAAATTCAAAAAGAAATGTGTAGAAGAAATCTGTAAAGAAATGTAAAAAGGAAAGAATATAGCAAAAATAACTTTGGGGAAACAAATAAGGGGTGAATGCAAAGGGTAAATCATGCAGAAATAAAAGAAAAAATACATGAATGCATAAAAACATAAATAAATACATACATTTAAAAATAAATGTAAAATAAATAAAAAAATAAGAAAATACATTTAAAAATTAATAAAAATAAATACATAAATAAAAAAGGG
>CAKALG010018846.1:0-15938 GCA_916700815.1 Helicolenus hilgendorfi | reverse complement strand
GCAGCGTGCCCAACATTGGCAGGCTTGTGTTGTAGCTCTGCCGTGATACCAGGGTGGCACAGCCCATGATGGATTATAGTCATTGCACAGGTACCCATGCAAAACTAATGTGTATATAAGCAGGTGTTAACAGCTACAGTAGTGTGTGTGTTTACATGAGGTGTGTGTGTGTATTTAGGGGAAATGTAGTGTTTGCGAACATGTGGAAGGCCGTTGAAAGGGTGTGTTTGTAGTATGGATGCAAATAGATATATTATTTGGATATGAACAAGTAATAACCATGAACAGATGCTGTGTGAATGGTATGCATTACTATATATTTTTGTTGTGTTTTTGTTCTTCTTTTTCACTGCAAGGACAAACTTTTTAATTCTACACTCCAACAGAATTATCTCATAATGCTTGTAAAATGTATGTAAATTATTTATCGACTATAAAGAGGCACTCCTCTGATTTTACACATAAAAAGGCCAGTTTACTCGTCATTGGGAATACCAGCCAGGGATATACTGGGTGCATGAAGCTTTGAAGATGAAGGCCTTTAACAGGCAGGGAAGGCCTAATGAAAGATGCTATTGAGTTGCATTATGGGAATTGTAGGATCTGGCGTTTTTGAAGCTTGACTCATACTAGGGACTAAAAGTCGGGATGTCTGCTTCACTGATTTTAACTATTCCTTTTTTATAATCTGTCTCTTGCAAATTTCTCCAACTTTATTAATGCTATTTAAAATGCTGGGTCAGATATAAACATTACATTCGAAATATACTCAACAATGTTTTCAACTTTATTGCCAGAGTTTAGAGAGCTGTCCCGACAACTTAGCCCCTGCCTTTCCAATGAGTAATCACCTGCATTTATATTCTGTAAGTGTTTTTAAATTAATGTCGAATCTAAAAAAACCTGAAAACTGATGAAGTGTTGTTCTTATTGATAATGACAAGGGCTGACACTTCCATATCGGTGAACTTCGCACCTTGTGAATGGTAAATGATAAATTGACTTGCATTTATATAGCGCTTTTCTAGTCTTCCGACCACTCAAAGCGCTTTACACTACATGGGCCAACTATTCATCATGAGCAAAATAACAACAATAATATATGGTAAATGGACTTGCTTTTATACAGCGCTTTTCTAGTCTTCCAACCACTCAAAGCGCTTTACACTACATGTCAGCATTCACCCATTCACACACACATTCATACATTGATGGCAGAGGCTGCTAAGGTGCCAACTTTTGCCCATTAGGATCTAATCTCATTCACACACCGATGGCTATGCCTTCGGGAGCAATTTGGGGTTAAGTGTCTTGCTCAGGGACACAACGACATGTGATCTGGAGCAGCCGGGGATCGAACCCCATATAATACAATACAATACAATATAATAATAATAAAAAGTAACCAATAGCAGTAACTGCAGGCTGACAGCACAGAGCGGAACGCTGTCTGTCAGACTGGGCCAATCTAACACTTTCAATATTGAGGAGTGACATGAGCAGCCCCTCCTAATTTGGACTGATCCTTGTTTTTGTTGAAATCTCATTGGCTCAGTCATTTACATCGTGAACTGCGACTATAGTTGTTTTGATTCAGTGCAGTGGCGACATGCTTATACAAACTGAGGAGGTGTCATCCACTGTAACGGGCCTCGGAGGTCTTCAGCATCATCAAATTCTCTTTATACCATAAAAACTGTAATAGTGTTAAAATTACTGCCCAGAATTTTTCAGCTCGCGCCCTCTAGCTGCTTGTGTGAAAGGCCTCCCCGTCTCAAAGTCCCGGGATGAATTTCAGTCCCAGTCCGTCCCTGTTGCAAATAGAGGGGTGGCGTAATTGTTTTTCACCTAGAGCGGCAGAACTGCCTGCGTTGGTACTGATAATTACAACCCTAACACATACTCCAATTCACTAGTTAAATAAAATAATGTGAACATTAAGCAAAACATAAAGTGTATTGTAACTATTTTATACAGTAAAACAAGCATTGCTTCCTGCCTCCAGATTATGCCCTACCTACTTGTTTGCATCTGACTACAGATACAAATAGAGTACTTTGACATTTAGGGAAACATGCTTATTCGCTCTCTTGCCAAGAGTTAGATGAGAAGATCGATACTACTCTCATGTCTGTTAGTATGTCACGCTGTAAGTATGGAGCTGGAGGAACAGATTTGGGATCACGTTTAAGAGCAATAGTCTGCATCAGTGCGTGTACATTCATGTATTCTCCATACGTGAGAAGTACCGACAAAAACTTTCCTCCTCTTATCAACTGCAGCATACTGTGAGCCAAACAGGCCAACCGACAGTCCTAAAACAGTGGAAAGTACAACCTTTTCAAGCCTCGTCTTGGAGCTCTTCCTGTCAGACTTCTGGCTGTTGGAGTGTGTTTGCTTTCCCCCCTTGGCTCTCCTTTCTCTTGATATCACATGCATTGCACTCCGAGTAGACCGACCAGCAATGCCTGTCTATGAAAAATGGATTTCTCCCAGTCCGCATTTCCATGGCGATGCACAGCTTACCCACGCAGCAGTTCTGCCCTTTTAAGGATTTGCATCAAAGTTGCTGCAGTGATGGAGAGGTGAAGAGGATTGTGGGTAAAGAGTGATTTCACCTCTTATTCAGCGTCTATGAAAAAGCTTTATTTCATATTTTATAATGATATAATATATAGTAGTGTTCTGGGAACAATGTAGCTGTGTGCGTGCATGTGTGACTCTGAACACACTTACAGCACACTTTAGTTATTTGGAAATCGGTAGATGTGTCTCACTCAAACTTACAGGATAAAAAATTTAAAAAAAACAATGACGGAGGAAGGAAAGGGGAAAAGGCAGCGATGATTCAGAACCTGTCCAAAAGAGGGAGCACTCTGCCACAAGCGATGAAATCAAATTCAACTCTAGGTCAAAAATAGTTTGCAAAACTGGGGCAACATCATCCTAAATTATGCAGATACTGGGGCAAGTTTCAAGCCAAAGCCAGTCAATAACATTTCATCTGATTTCATCTTGTAGCGCTCAAAAAAGATCTCAGGCGTTCTAAATTTTGCCACACGCTTCAAAAAAATGTTGAGGTCTGATGTTTCAGTGAAAAACAAAGACCCACAATTCTTTGTGGATATCTGCCACTCCATCAAGACAAGGCTGCGACTTTCTTTTTCATGAGCAACACAATTGTAAATCACTGTGAAGTGTGTCGCTGGTGGGTTAAGACGGATTTGCCGAGCCCTTATCTTACCTTTGAACACAACTGTGATTAAGACAGAGATTTCTGATGGCTTGGATAAACAACCCGAGGTATTGTGGAAATCGGAGGCTTGTAAACAAGCGTTTGAACAAAAAGTGCAGTAACATCACAAGGTCTCGAATTCTGTGGAGAGTTGAGAAATCAACTGGGCGTCGAAAATCTCATCTATGTTTTTGATAATGAAGTTGTCTCTTTATCAGGCTGAGACAAGGGGATAAAAAAAAAAAACGAATCAAAAGTAGTTTTGATCAATATTTCAAATGCTTCCATTTCCTGTGTGAAAGAGCTACAGAGACTCTGGAACTATTTTAGGGTCATGTTTTAATGAGGCGATGGCAAGACGGTGTTGATCAGACACATTAATTGTCAGCGCTCATCTTTGAAGTAGAACATCTGCATATAGCTCTGCACTCCATAAACTGCAATTTAGTTCACTGTCATTAGATAGCACTATCCCTGCTAATTGTCCTGTCATGTCATTTGGATTATTCAAAGCTATTTTTGTGCACGATGGTATGGCTTTCCATCTACTTCTCAGGCTGCATTCTTCCGCACACTTTACATTCAGGAGGAAGTGCACAGTTCTCCATGGACTGTATATGAATTCAATATATCAACAGAGACAATAGGGACTACATCTTACTGGCTCATAAAAGTCTGCAACAATCCCCCCCCCTTCCCTTCTCTTCCTCTCTTGGATGCAGATGTAGATGGAAATGAGCATGCTGATCCAGGCCTGCAGTCTGTCACCTGCTCAGCCAGCCAGCTACTCCTCCTGCAGCACCTCTGGCTGCCTTCACTGTGTCCCAGGACTGATACCAAGGTAAGGACGTGGTCACCAGTGTGAGGACTCCCTCCGTCTGCTCCCTTCCTAACCCAGTTTCCCCCTTTTTCATCTGGCTTTTGTTTTTGTCTTTTTTATGCAAAGCTTATCCCTCCACCGCTGTCCCAACACATTGTTTCTCTCCTCTGTCCCACATCACTCCTCCCTATATCTTCCCTCCTCCCCGTCCTTCTCTCTTTCCCTCTTGCATCTGTTTGGTGTATTCCCAGGGGCCGTGAGGGGCCAGAAGGGTCCATGAATAAGTCATTAACACTGGCCCCCCAGACTCTGTGATCATCGCCAACCTGTTCAAAAACATGGTTCCCCGCCACCTCTCTCGCTCCCTCTGCACCCCCCTTTCCGCATCCATAAGCAATGAAAATATAAATAAATAAAGCATTAGGGACTAGGGTGTGTGTTTGTGTGTGTATTTCCACCTCAAGTTTCAAGAAGTTCATTGGCTGGGTTATCTGACATGGAGATGATTGTATTACGAGGACAAACCGCCAAATCAGTTTTGAGTTTATATGTAATATTGACATTTCCATTGGTAAAGGAAGATTTGTAATTGCCAATAGGCTACAAATCAAACAATAAACAATGGCTCATTATTTAAAATAACTTGTATTTTCAAGAGGAATGGGAGGAATTTTCCTTTGACCTCAGTTCAGTCTGGTTTTCTTAGAATTAACGTTTAGTGGTCTAGATTGGGTTGCAGGCTGCAAACTCTGCAACTTGCAGTAGCTACATCACTAAGTTTGTATGTGATGTCCTTCCTACATTCTGCAAGTGTATCAGACGTGTTTTTCACGATGTTATTGTTCACCTGCGGCCTCTACCGGCCGGGAGCCGGTTAAGAGTAGTGAGTGAGGAATCAGCAGTCAATCAATGGCAGTATTAAGCAAGCAATAAAAAGGTGTTTTGAGAAAGTGTAAGTCATTGCAACCACAAGAGGTGATTGAATATGCAGCCATAAATGAGCACCCAAAATATGATGCAGTTTGGTGCAGCAGTATGCAAGATTAGCTGTGGTCAGACACAGAGACAGAGAGTACTAATATGGTACAGAGATGCACACATGCACACACATGACCGATCTCAATACCTCCTGGCGAGATAAATATGTGATGAACCTGTAACTTTCTGCCCATCAGAATATCTGATTAACTGCAATGCTTGACCAAAGCACAATCTTTCGACGCTTTGTGACCCAAACACTGACTCATTAATTGTCTAAATTGTGATGTCAGAGCGCTCACCTGAAACAACCTAAAGAGAGTGTTTCTCACAGGCAGCAGCAGGCTGCAAAGTTAGAAGTTATTGCTGTCTTGAATTAAAAAAACTGGTCGATGGGCAGTTCATGAGGTCAGCCAAAAATAAAAGCTTGTTGTATGATGAGAATTCTAGATGTATTTGATTGATAACAACACGGTTAGTTAGCCTCCGGCTGATGAAATTAACTCAACCTTTGAATTTCAATGTGTGACAATGCAAACAGAGGCAGAGAGAAAAAAAAGACTGCCCCAATAGACGTGTTTCCATTCCCATATTTGTATGCGCATTTGACTGAAATCAGTGCCCCCCTCCTGAAAATATGGTGCACCTTTGCAAAGGTAGTTCTCAATCTGTGGTACATTCTAAGCCTGCATGTGACATAGGAAGGGGAGCCAAATCTGAATGGCTTGTTGAATCACATGTTTTCTGATCTAGACAGTCCACAAAAACTGACTGGGTTGTCTTATTTCACAGTTTGTGGGTTGGTATGCACTTCACATACCCAATTGTACGTGCACTGAAAAATTGAGTTTTTCATGCTGTATACCCTTTAAAAAACAAAGTGGAAATTTTGGTGACTTGTGAACAATTTATCAGCCAGCCTAAATATACGCTTGTGTGGTTGTATTGGATTGATGCTCCATGCAGCTACAATACCTCTGCAGATAAATCAGTCCCTGTGGGAACTGCAAACTCAAAAAGTCCCAGCATTATTTAGAGAGCCTGCAACTGTGTCCAGTATTCATAAAAGGCAAAAACTGGTAATATCAAGGCAAAATGTTCAACCTCCTGTTATCTGCACAGACTATTGGCTGCTACAGGAATGCTTACAAACTGCATATGTTTACCTACCAAAAAAAAAACATTGGGCACTTAACATTTAAAGATTATTTTTAGTATTTTTTTGACATATCATGATTAGTTCTGGGTACTTCCGCAAAAAGTATCCAACTGATCTGCAATAATTACAACTAATACCGGTGAAATCGTGGTAGAGCTGATGAATGAAAAAGGTGGAATAAAGGTCAACACAACACATGCACGACAATTATGTATGATTTATAGGTTAAATTCAATCAAATTTTCACAGCAATCAGAGGGCCTGTTGGTGGATCATCCCATGAATTATGGATTTCTCCCCCATTTGTTAGCTATTTTACGGTGCTAAATGAGAATTTGCATTATATTTTTAAGGGATAGGAAGGTGAGAAGGATGGCAATTGTATAATGGGAATTCCCACGGGGTACATTCTGTAGATTTCTCCTGCCACATCCATTTTTTTATTGATTTTTACAATGCTGCTACAATTAATCTCTGAAATAATCAGTATAAATACATATTTAATATTTTACTTTAGGCCTTAAATCTATTCTGGAGCAATAAATTACTATGCAGATCACAATATGCAGATAGCAATGGCACACGATTGTAACATTTTTGGAAGTTCACCTGTTTTGATTTAATATATTTAAACATTTTTTCTTTCCTCTGGTTGGGACGCAGGGTCAGCCAGGACGTTTGAAACCCACAGAACAGGATGAGGTCAGGCATCTGACTGAAGGACACCTCGGCATATTTGTGGGAACAGGATAATGAACCTGGCTCCGTCAGGTGATGGACAACCTCACAGACTAGCAGAGGCTCTCATGCTGCTCCTGGTGGGGTGCTCCGAGCTGATAAACCGGCTCATCATAAGTTTCACAAGGTGCATCTTCCCCAACAGAGCTCGCCTTGTTTCTATATCTGCCACCTTTGTGCATGTTCATCCATGCATGAAATTGTGCATATTATCAAAGCCTCCTTTGTTATGCATGTTAACAACTTTATCAAAGCATTCTCATAATCAAAGTAAGATTATGATTACATTACTGTGTGCATATAACATGGATTTATCCTGTTAATCAACATCAGGTGGCTCAGTTATTAGCTCTCTCGCCTCACAGCAAGAAGATGCCAGGTTTAATTAGCAGCGCAGTCATTTCTGTGGGCAAAACTTCCGGATGAAATTTTGTGTTGGCATTAAAGGTACAGTGTGTGACATCTAATGGCATCTAGCGGTGAGGTTGCAGTCTCCCGTAGTATGCTAAGCGTGTCGGAGAAGTAAATGGCCCCATCTAGAGCCAGTTGTTGGAAGAGTAACGTAGGTCATTAGGAAAATAACAGAGTCAGTGTGTGTGTACAGTACCTGGGAAGTGAGTGGTGAAGCAAGAGAGAGAGAACGGCGGCGAATGTGTGTGAGCGAACAAGTGAGCTAGCGGAGCAGAAGGCGAGTTAGTTTAGCTCTGAGAATATCAAGTGGCTGAGTGGAGTGACGGAGGGTAACTCCGGATAGAGTAACGTTATCGACTCCGGCCCAAGCAGGAAAAGTTAACAGAGTGTTTGGTTTGTCCGTTCGGGGCTACTGTAGAAACATGGCGGCCGGCTCCGTGAAGAGGACCCACTCCCTATGTAGATATAAACGGTTCATTCTAAGGTAACGAAAACACAGCGATTCCTATTTTCAGGTGATTATACTAAAAGAAAACACACTTATTCATATTATATTCCATTTCTGCCAATAGATCACCCTAAATGTTACACACTGGTCCTTTAATAGCACTTTTAGAAAAAAGCTAAATCAATTTACTTCACTGTAAGCAAGATTGAAAAAAGGCTGTCTACATGCTGAATGTTTGATGTAGGCAAGAACAGACATTTTTCTTTTAAGTTATCCACTGTGGGTAGGGAAAGATCTGTTTTCAGATGTATAAAATGTTGGTCATTGTGCATGGCAGGCCCAAATAAAACATGAACACAAGGCCAGGGAAATAACTTGCCTATACTGCCAATACTTATAATTTTTTTCAATCTCTTTCTTCAATCACAGCTGTAGCACCATAATCCAGGCCTACAATGGGACAACAGCATGTACTTCTATGATTAATAAAAACATCACATTAAAAGTAAGAATATTCATTTCCATGTTTTCTTTCCCAGTGTCCAGTATGTGGCACTAAAGCTCTTAACCTTCCCGGTTTCAGGTCTCCCTTTCATCTCGGTCCTTATACGACCTCCACTCTGTGTTTCGTCTCTTAACTCACGTCTATCTGTTAAAAAATTTAACTCTTGTATTATATAACACTGACAAGTAATGGGAAGCTGCAGAACAGCGCACACTCTGCTGTGGAGAGTGAATAATGACATCGCTTACAGACTTTCAACAACCTCCTTTTTCTTTTGCTCTCACACACGCAGGAAATGGAGCTTGTGGTCTATTGCTGACGATGTCTTTGACATTTTAAAGTAGAACTTTCAATTCTCCAATCGTGTCTACTATGTTTCTTTCAACAAATCAGAGCAAACTGCATTTACAAATGGCATTCACGTCTTATAGAGGAAGCATCCACGTCTACTTTACATTCCTGGCAGGAGCTTCTACTCTCAGTGGCCCCAAACAGCAGAATGACCCATGTTATTACAAAAACACACTCTTGTACACCGTTAAGTATTTTGCCAGTTTTTGAGATAGATGTTTTTGTTTTCCCACGGGTAATAGAATCTAAAACAGACATAATTTTTCTAACTCACAGTAACAAAATGTTCCTTATCTCTGGAATTACAGAAACAACATGTGACTTTTATACATTTAAAGACTCAACAAGCCTAATTTGTAATTGTGTAGTCCCGAGTGGCAGCGAGAGATAACAGTTTGAATTTCTCAAAAGTTCGAATAGCTTCATTACTCAAGAATGATGTAATATGGTGTTGTTAAACTCTCAGAAAAACATTCCCTCTATTTTAGTGTCTGATAAGGCTGGCTATGCAAAAATCCCCACGGCAGCATTTTTAGCTGTTAGTGAGACCAGCCCTCTACAGACTGAGCACTCAGACTCTAATGTTGGGAAAGTATTTTGCTGTTGAAGTTTCCGTTCATCACTTGGAACCTGGATCTGAGTACAGGCAGGATATAAGCTGAAAATTTGAAAATAATTACATTGAGAACACTCAGATATAACTGGCAGCAACATTCAATTTTCATTTAGATACATAAAAACAAATGCAGTTTTCTTATATTTTTAAAAAAAGATTAAAGATTTATTGTATATTTTGTGCAATTTCAAAATAATTAAAGCTACTCTAATCAATATTTTTACATTAACAAAGTAAAGTGAAACTGGTGACCAGCTACGAACCCACAGATAATTAACGGCCGACTTTGTCACTTGCAAATATACATATTTTAGCTTATTGTTATAAGTGAGTTGGGTGTTGTGTCCATTGACGGCTGTTTCCCCCGGCTGAAGAAATAGCCGACCAGCCGGAGATAGGTGGGATTAAGAAAGGGGACGTCATTAGCCTACATACATGTAGCTACCCAGCCACATCTATGATAAATATTGACAGAAAAATGGCGACGGAATTGGCACAAGCATGTATGAGATTAATGCAGTTATACAGGCTATTGTAGGTTGATTTACAGACGTGCACACAGTAACCTATTTTCAGTATATTCATCCTCCAGCTAACGTGCATGCTCGTAATCATGTTTAGAATAAACACTACAGACAGATGTACACTTTGTGTAGTTAAATCTGAAACTTGCATCAAATCCTTGATGGAGGATATTCAAACCTACAACAAGCTCAGATGCTGCTGACTCAAAACTGCAAAACTGAAAAGAACAAGAATTGGTCCAAACCGAGTAAAAGTCTGGACCGTGTATGGTCAGTCTGCAAACTTAAATCCAGTGAGTTTTTCTTAAATGTACTGCAGTAGCATATCACAACAAGCTATGTTTGAAAAAATAAGAGAGGAGCAATCGCGCCGGTGAGTGTAACCGCTGACACCCCCTCCTACTACTACTGGACAACTGGCTATATGTCCAGCCTATTTTTTAGTTGAGTTGTTTAAAGTGAAGAAATATGCGCCATTAATTTGCTATGGCCAGTTATGTTCAGCAACTCTTCTTAACTTTGGTGAAGGCACGCAGTCACGGCAGGATACTACGGTAGAAAACTACATATAGTTGGGTCATCAACAGCATTTCTCAGTGGGTTTCTCATCTATGAAGTTTAAAAAACAAATTTTGCCCCCATGTCCGTCATAAAAATGCAGGCTAACTTTGTAGGAACTCCAAATCCAAATTGGCTACCATCGGCCATGTTGGAAATGATCTTTTCAATGGTTTGGCCTATGATGCTGAACAGTACATGGTTTCTGGGACTTTTTGGGTCGAGGAATTCATAAATGATGCTGTTTTAATGTTTCATAGATGACAAATCCACTGAGAAACAAAACTCCACTCTCCACTGTCACAGAATTGCTGGAGATGACCCAAATATATGTTTCCTTCAAATTTACCAAGGTTTTCATACTTGAACACAAAACAATAATGCATCCACAGGTACTTGAACTTTGTAAAACTATTTATCAGAGATTATTTAAAAAGGGTAAAATGATATTTCCACTGTGTCTCTCAATGTGCCAGAAGGTGGGGCTGCATTCCCCTCAGCACCCTCCTTCCCCAGGACTACAGGACGTCAGCTACAGCCCTAATTTATGAGTTACATTAATAAACGGGGTGCATTTTCATGTGACAGAGTGTCTTGCCCGGTGCAGCTTTAATTCACTTTGAGACAAGTTGCAGATTGAAGGGTTCTTTCAGGACACACTCGTGGCAGATGAGTCCTAATGCACGGGGAGTGGATGAGCAGCTGTGTGCCATACAGGACAGAGGAGGAGGATAAAGGGAGGGGAAGCAGGTGGGGCGGACGGGGTGGAGGAGGAGACGTCTGCCAGGAGGGCTGGCTTGGCTCTACATCGGAGGGAACAGAAGGAAAAAAGAAAGTCTCTCAGGCATTCCTCATTCCTCTCTACCAATTTATCTGTCTCTGCCTTTTCCTCTTCCCGTTTTCACACCGCATCTGGACTCACTCCGTCTTTTTTTTCCCTTTTCAACACCGCTGCTGGATTCCTCACATTGCCTTTCTTTCTCCTTCCTGTCCAGGCTCTATATGTCCTCCAGTCCTTCATCCTTTTCTTTCATTCTTTTCATGGTTCTGTATCTCTCCTCGGCACCTTCTTTCCACTTTTCGCCTCTTTGTGTGTGTTTTAACCATCTTTTCCCAGGGAAAGAGCTTGGCGCGAGATCTGTGCCAGTGCAGTCTACATTGTGCCACCCTACCAAGAGAGTGGGTGTCAAACACAGACATCGGCACAGCTTGCCAGGGAGATGGCACCGCATTGAAGCCAATGGCTGCAGAGAAACACGAATATATGTCTGCTGCCACCCACTCAACCAAGACCTGATCCCTTTGGTTCACTTCAATCTGAAGGAATAACTCTATTTCACATCAAACCTTCTGATGTTCTGTCCTCATTTCTGCCACAATAACACAGCAGGAGATGGTCAGACTTGGTTGGTCAACTTGTCCGTTAGGTGATGACATCATATACTGTAGACACTACCGCCCGCAATATAGCTAACTACAATACTTTTGTGTCACACTATAACCTCCTCATGCATAGCTAAGTAGCATATGTAATGATATAATTATGTAGTGAGGATCAACAGCAGAGGGTGGATCCCTCAGCTGCTCATTTATGCTGCAGGTGTACTTTAGGAAGTTTCTATGGATGTTTTGAAACATTTTGACAGGAGCCTAAACAACTAATTCTGTCTTATTAGTTTATAGCAAATACAACACACCAGCATTAGCATATAAACTGGCCAATACGTTATATAAAATTGCAGTATAGAGATGCCAAGGGTATGTTACAGGTCATAACATCGACACCATTACATAGTTTTTCCACCAGAGAGCACTGACAAGTTGTTTTCAACTGTAAAATGTCCCGCTCAGTACATATCTTGGTCAAAATTCTTTAAAACTAAGTTGAACAACTATTGTTAAAACATTTATTTCTGCCGTGGCTTTGGGTCGCCATTGGAACCCTTTGCACCTGCGGTGAACCCAGACCGACTGCAGCTGCCATCCTTTGCAAAGGAGCAAGCTGGACACTTTAAGCCTACATTCAGGGAGGATTTGATATTTAAAAGCGAGGCTGGTTCAAAGCATGGGCACAATGCCCCACCAACGCCAAGTATCCTCCCTTCACTCCAAAGTTAAAAAATGTTTTTATGTTGCTATCATCGATTCAATCATAAAAATGCCACACCTAATTAATATGTTTTACTGATATCCGATTGGTTGGTTTGGACCTATAAAACACAGAGACGCAGTGAGAGAGCGGCATCACTTTTCTGATCAGCTTTCCATAAGCGTCCAGCTGGCTAATTTATTATAATACATTTTACAACCACTATCCTCTGCTTCAAAACAACGAGAGCATGATTATAGAGAAACATCAGTCCCACCCCCACATGCTCTATATGAATGTGTGTGAGCGTTCAATTGAGAGGTTGTGTCCTGCTGATAGAGAGTGGAGAGTTGAAGTGTTTGACGAATATTAGCAAAAGAATTGATGTCAAACAGAATTGCAGCAACTTGACGATTGTGCAGTAAGCATTAAAAAGTCCACTACAAACACTGCATTTTCCATATACGCCACACACACAAACACACAAAAACACACACTAAAGCAGGCAATGTTGTCAAAGTAATGAGGAATATGTCAGGTATGCCTCAGCCTCACACTGCCATTTTTATAGCTTAAACTGTTCAAGAACGCTTTTGTATTTTTTGCCTTGACCAATTATACAAACTAATGTCAGATGCCCCAAATCATGTTTAAAATAGTTATAAAATTCATAGTTATAAAATATGATGTAATGGAACTTCCTGCAGTAATAGACAGTATATGATCAAGTATATATGTTTTCCCACATCATACATTTTATCCATGGTTTACATTTTTCGCTATCCTGTCATTGAGTAATGTTCATTCTTAAATCTGCTTACTGCCCAGAGCTGTGAAGTATATCGACAGAGAAGAAAAGGGAAAGTGAAGGTGACAATAAATAAATAAAAAGTAATAAATAAGTCCTAATGATTCCAATCACAAAAGTTCTGATAATTCAAGAATAGGAGTGGTTTAAATGTTAATAGCTATTTGCAGACTGTGTGGGCGAAAAATTCGCAAGAAGCCTAATTCTCCTTTACTATAATTCATGACATTTACAATCAGGTAGGTAAACTCATTAAAATATGCAATAATTAGGCATGGAAGATAGTAAAGTGTCTGTTTTTATGCCTCCCACATACAAAAACTGACATTAATAGTGCTGGTTGTCCTAACACCAGATATTTGTCACATGTAGGCTTGTAAATTAATCTCAAAATGCCCCAAAAAAAAGCTGTGAATATTATATTCACAATAATTAAGATCAGTGTACATGATGGAATAGTGGCATTAGCACCAGAGGCCAACAAATGTTTCGACTGCTTTTTCCCACTGGCTGGCTACTCCGTATCCTTGTGGAAAGCCCTGCACTTGATTATTGTTCAGTACTAAAGAACACACATATTAACACTAGTCCAACATCTCTTACTGCCCCCCCCATCTTTCCCCCATTCAAGGCAGTCTAGAGCTGCGCCTGCTTAAAAAGACAGATTGAGTGGAATATTCCTTTAAGTCATCTCTGCTCAGCTTCTACCTGTGTGCAGAGCCGCTGTGCACAGAGACGGCGTTTTATTCATAGCTCGCTCTTTTTGATTCTATATCGAGCCTTATTGTGGAAAGCAACCAAAGAGCTCGCTCACAAACAAGAATACCGGCGAAAACACGAAAGGTAACTCAAAGTAAAAATACATACATTAGTTCCCTTATTAGCAGCCAAAATTCACAGCATGTTTTGAAACAGAGGCAACGTGTTAAATGTCAGCGTTGCAGCTCAGGAGTTTGTGTGACAACAAACGAGTAGAAAACTTAGAGAAAGAGGTGCGAAGGATGAAAGAGAAGACGACGTGAATGACAAGGGAGAGGTGAGAGACTTAAGACATAAGGTGGGTGAGAAAGTGTTTGGGAAGAACTTTACGCCAACACAGAAAAACACGGAGAGGTGAAAGTGATGCAATAAAGACAAAGGATCTTGAAGCAGCAGGTACTGCTGATGTACGTCTTGTGAACTCTCTTCGTTGTGAAAAAGGCTTTTTAGTAACACCGTGATCAACTCATTTAGAAACGGATCAAGCGAGTGCAAGTCTTGTGACTGATGTAACTTCTTTTCAGTTCTGAAAGAGGTCACCACAGAGTCAAAACAAAAGCACTGGGAGTCAAAGGCTGCGGTCAAAAAAGTATTTTTTGCCAAGGAAGGTTCCTAACCAAGTGAAATGACCCGGAAGTATCTCAGTAGCAGCCATGATAAGAGCTGTTTGGATTCTCTAAATGCTAAGGATGGGTGCTTCAATGCTTCCTTTATTATCTCCTTAAGCGTAAGATACAACGGAGCATCCTTTACGAAAGGAAAGGAGATAATGCCGCCCCACAATTCCTTGTGTCCGCAACATTTAAAGCGACGCACCATTCTGCCGTTATGCCGCATATATGTATTTTCATACAGTCATGTACTGATTGGGATACATGTTGATTAAGTATAAGTGGTCCGTGACAACAATTTAATTTCCTTTGTTTTTATTTATATATTTATTTCGAACATGTAACAAATATCTAAGTAAAACACAAAAGAAGAATAACATATAAAATGGACAGTAAACGTATAGCAAACTGTCAATAAACAAATAATCAACATAAATAAATATTACATATCCGAAAAGGAGTAGGAAGAAGTACAGCCTACACACCTTCTCCATAACTCAAACAATTAAATCAATATTTATCATATAGTCCCTTTTTAATTTCAATTCCAGCCTTGGTAATGAAGTCATATTTTTCACCGGTTATCCACATTAGGTAAGATGATCCTTTATTATATGTATAGCACAGTAGCAGAAGGACCTGCGGTACATCTCTTTCACACACCGCGGGAGAAGACGGCTGTCACTGAAAGAGCCAATTAGAACACACGGGGGGAAGCGGCGCCTTTTGTAGTCCATCCTCGGAACATTGTAGTTTCACCATGGCAGACCTGCGTCATAACATCCGCCGCGGTCAAATCATAATTACGGAGTCTATAGTGTAAGTCCAGTCAGATTCTCTTAACATCCCGCTTGTCTTTTCCTTGGAATTTTCCTTCACATCTTTCCTTGACCTCATGATGTTTTTTTCCATCGAGGGTCAAGAAAAAGTGGTTGGGAAAAGAATTAGGACTGCAGCCAAAGTCATTGACAGAAAAGGAAGTGGAGCCAAGCATTTTTAACCAGCAACAACAATATCCAAGTTGATGAACTCGTACGGAAGTGATAAAAGACATAAATCATACTATATTCATGAGACATATTTGAATATTTTATCTTACAACCACTTGCAGAAGCTTAGTTGGCAACCAACTTAAAAGATAAATGCACCATCGGAACCATTATCAGCACATGGACAAGGCAGCGACCATCCGTTAGTATTATAATTTCCACCCCGAGGTCTCCTCACCGACCCAGAATGAACGCCTCGTCCCATCCCAAGAGAAATCATAAATGCTAGGTGCACACTCCAACACACACTCAATATGCACTAAAAAGATTACAGCCAGC
>CAKALG010018844.1:0-10252 GCA_916700815.1 Helicolenus hilgendorfi | reverse complement strand
CTGAAAATTAATTACAAGTGATGTGACTTCAGTGGATTATTTGAACTCTGCTGCTGGTTATGTTGGTAAGAAGGAGAATAGAGTGCAGCACTACCAAGTACTTAAATCTACTTTCAGCACTTATTATAAGCGAAGCTGAAAGCAGAGAAAGTGTCTTGTTCAAGGACACTTTGGGCAGGGTGCATGCTTGCCACCCTTGGGTGCATACACCAAACATTCCTCTAATGTAGCTCAACCGGTTGAGTAAAATCTCAATGCGTGTTGCTGAAGAATTACCATTTTTTCAAATTGCATATTGGTTAACTGAATATAAAAAGGGACATATTCGTGGTCAATACGTTCTCATCCCATCTCGTCACATACCGCCCCTCGGCGTCACCTTAGGATTAGGCAACAAAACCACTATAGTTAGGTTTAGGAAAGAACTACATGGTTCGGCTTAAAACTAAGTTTGTAAAGTGAAAATGACACTGAAAGTTATGAACACGGGGCATGAACGAACAGCTGATTGTAACGTGACGCACGGGACACAAACTCTCCGGGATGAAAGCCCTATGTTTGTTGGACCCATTCACCTCCCCTCCTGCCCACCCGGTGGCTGTCTTTTCGCTCTTTAAACTATGTCACTGCACTCCCGGCGCACTTTCTCGGAGGCTTTACTGTTGCCGCAGATGGGTTTTCATTGTATTTAATAGAATGCCTGGTGCTTTTCATACCGGTGCTAAGGGGTGCCGTGTGCGGCGGTACCGAACGCCAACAGTATTTGATGCTGTGGGAGTGAAAGAGGCCCATAGTTTGAGAATCTGAGCAGAGTAAGCTAAGTCTATATGCCTTGCTATTCCATTTGAGTCAACTGGAAATCAAACCTTATTTCGTGGTGCCAACCACATTTGACCTAGACGAGCCACAGTGTATTTTCTGACCTATTCCGGTGATGGACAGTCAAAATAAATCGGCATGAAGAAAGAATGTCTAAAGTCAAAGCCCACGGATGACACGAAACATCAAGAACAATGTTCAAACACTTGATGGGGGAAGGACACGGTGATAGGTCAACCTTGAGACAAAGCACCCACAATGAATGCCTCCCAACCACGAAATGTCGTTGCTGTCAATCAATGAGTGAATGAGATTTAAACATGGCACGGGCCATGTCACAAGGTGGCTTCTGCCTTTGCTTCGAACAGGAACAAATAGTAAACGCTGTGACAGACTATACGGCTCAAATAACAATCGCTCAAATTGTGTCCGTCTCTACATGACAAACTCAATCTATGAGATGGTGTTGAGGGAATCATATCAGTATGATATGTCTTTTTGCATGAAATAAGTTGACATGATGTTGTTCTCCAGAGTGACTTCTCAGTGCTCGAGCAGGTGCGGGGTTCGGTTTCTCAAATAAAACTGGATGGAAAATGAACATGTGACCATGTGATTACAGAAAAAGCTTCTATACCAATTAAGCTTCGCTGACATGCTGTCATGCATTCATCACACATTGGCCAATTAGCATTTGTAAATCATTCCTAGTGGATGGTGTGACCTACTTGGAGGACTGGATGGGTGGAGATTTTGCATCAGGATGGTGTGATGGTGTACGTTGTGTTGCAGGATCAGAAATTGGGTACAGAATAAACATGGTCTTAAATGTTGATAAAAATGGCTGTGAATTAAAAAAATAAATATGCAAAAACATCCTTGATGACTAGGAGTACTAACTATTAGGAGTTGTATTTAGTAAGTTGTAACTAGATACAATAACACAATAAAGGACAGAGAGCGGAAAGAAGTTGTAAAGAAGTGTGGGACATGTGGGATATTAAAATAAAACAGATCTTAACCGTACAAATTAACTGCATATTTGTCAGTATGAAAAGATATAATATTGTTTTAAGGTGCATTTGGCTCAAAAGACAATTTTTCTCATACTTAAAGTGACAGTTTGAAGTGGATTTGTATGCAGTACTTATCTATAGTAGGTGTATTACCTACAGTAGATGACGGTTAACACGCCCCCAGTTTAGATAAACAGGCAGGAGAACAGGCACCGCAGCAAAGCAATACAGTGTTGTGGACGGGGATGGCAGAAAAACTTATTTTAGCCACCTAAAAGAAAAGCTCACCTAAAAAAATTGATATCCGTTTAAGTGTACGCTATATTCAGAATATTTTCACAGCTTCATCTTGCCGTCAGACAGCCGTTTCCTTCTGCTTTCCGATGGGGAACTGAACTGAACTGGAAACTTATCTATGCTCTCTACAAAGCCAGCAGGGTCAGATCACAACAACAGTATAGAAACGTTTTACTTTCAGTTCAGTTCGCCATCAGATAATATTTGAAATATAGCATACGCTTAAACGGATATAAATTTTTTTAGGTGAGCCTTTCTGTTAGGTGACTAAAATGTATTTATTTGCCGTCATCGTCCACATTACTGCATTGCTTTGCTCCGGTGTCGGTACTCCTGTCTGCTTCTCCAAACTGAGGGCAAGCCGACCGTAATCTGCTGTGGGTAATATACTGACTATGGATAAATACCTCATACAACCCCACTTCAAAACACCCAAACTATCCCTATAAGTGTCAGCTGTGGAAATCTTTTTCCATCTTGTGCTTAGTAAAATAAGTAAAAAAATAAATAGTATGTTTTTTGTACAGATAATTATTAATGTTTTTTATTTCATTTGGCATTTTTAACTTCTCTGTTTTCAGTCAAAGTCAATATCAAAACTGGAATTTTTAATGTTTAATCATTGCTTAGTGCTGCAACTTAACCAGCGACCTTCTCTGTTTCCATTACATTAAGTTATAGAAAATGTGAAATCCTGCAATCAAGGTATTCCTTTTCAGAAAGTAATTAGATAGATATGTACTGATAAAGAAGTAAACAAGAGCAGACAAGGTCATTTCAAGTTATTGCTGCTTATTTTCCATCACTCTGAAAATAAGTCATAACCAGTGGACTCAGCTCCTCAAGAAATAATTCATGTCCTGTGCTCCTTTCTGAGCCCCACCCTTCTACCCCATATGTTCCTTCCTTACTCCTCTGTTGAACTAAAAAATGCACCTTTATTTAAAGATCTTTTTTCCTTAGCTATCATTTCCTTACTACAGATTAACATCTTAACAGAGATATGTAGTTAAATCTGTTGTGTGGCTGCCGTGGCTCTGACATAGTCCTCAGTAGGTTGTGTTGAAATGAAGCTCATTCAAATGAAGCACTCATCAAAAGTTGCTCTAGAGCCTCATCTGAAGGCGTTGACTCTAAATGCATAACACAGTGGTTAACTCTAATACATGTAACGCATACAAATATCTACTGCGATCGCCACTTTGTGACCCTCGGTCCGAAAACATAGGATTTTCTTCCAGCACATTATAAAAACCCATCTGAGATAAATGACAAACTCTTGAGTTGCAGCGCCAGGGAGGCAGAGGCTACATCGGCTTATGCTTGAGCGAGCATGTAGGCCATACGCCATGGATGCACCACACACCCTGAGGTGAGTGGAGCTGAGCGTTTTTTTTTAATATATATATATATACACGTCAAGCAAGCTTCACTGCATCCTTGTGACACAACCCCTGCCTCAGAGAGGAGTCAGCCCTGTGCTGAATAAAAGAGGCCTGATATCAGCACGGAATATGGTAAACTGTTAAGGATAAAGATGGGCTGAGTTGTTTGTGCTCATTTGATTTGTTTGATGTGCATGATCTCACACAAATACGTGAAATGACCACAGCCTCTTAACAGCGCATTACGTGGTGGTGGCACGTAAACAAAATTGCGTGCCACCACCGTGGAAACAATTTAAGTTTAGGCAACAAAACTACTTGGTTAAGTTTAGGAAAGAAAAGATCGGCGGTCTCCTGGGGGGAAGTCCCATGTGTGACCTATCCATCCATCCATCCATCCATCCATCCATCCATCCATCCATCCATCCATCCATTCACCCCAATCTCCTCTGAGCACTCAAAGCACAGGAGCTGTCAATGACTCAGCAGGTGTTTTACTATATTAACATTAATAAAAACTAAAGTCTAGTGGGAATACGTTGACAAGCTATGTTAACTGGTCGTGTCTATAAGGTAACCCCTAAATTGTGAAAACATGTGAAAACTCTTGCGAGACTCACTGCCTGACAACCTATACTCACCTTAACCATTTGAGGTCAATGCCTAACCTTAACCATTCAAGGTCAATGCCTAACGGTAACCATTCAAGGTCAATGACTAACCTTAACCATTCAAGATCAATGCCTAACCGTAACCATTCAAGGTCAATGCTTAACCGCAACCATTCAAGGTCAATGCCTAACCGTAACCATTCAATGTCAATGCCTGACCTTAACAATTTGAGGTCAATGCCTAACCTTAACCATTCGAGGTCAATGCCTAACCGTAACCATTCAAGGTCAATGCCTAACCTTAACCATTCAATGTCAATGCCTAACCTTAACCATTCGAGGTCAATGCCTAACCGTAACCATTCGAGGTCAATGCCTAACTGTAACCATTCAAGGCCAATGCCTAACTGTACCCATTCAAGGCCAATGCCTAACCGTAACCATTCAATATCAATGCCTAACCTGAACAATTTGAGATCAATGCCTAACCATAACCATTCAAGGTCAATGCCTAACCTGAACAATTTGAGATCAATGATTAACATTAACTATTCGAGGTCAATGCCTAACCTTTACCATGTCATGAATGTTTTGCAACTTGGGGGTTACCTTCTAGACACGACCAGGTTACCAAACCTAAGTTAATTAGCCTAGCATGCTAGCTTCCATTTTCCGATGTGAATACGAAGTTAAATTGCAAAATATAGGGCCTCCTTAAAGATGAATGTCGTAAAGGGACAGACTGCTTAAAAGCTGTACATAACCAGCAGTATGTGTGGGGGAAACGTTTTGTATGAAGATTGTAGGATAGAGAGTATATCATGCTCCAATCAGTAATGCACCACAGAAGCTTGTCTATCCTGTCAGCATGGGAAACGCCCACCCAGAGGCTTGAAATCCAGATGCTATTTCCAAAAATATGTCAAAACACAGTTGTGTTTTTTTGGAAATGGGAAAAATATGCACAATAGCTACAGTATTATTAGGCTACTGCTTATATGTGAGAGTCAGGAGAACAAGAAATTCAACTTTAACTAGTAACCTAGCTCCAAAAAGTGGACATGTCAACCTGAAACAGATGTAATGTAACAATAATGTGGGCTCTGAAGAGCTAGAACATGAAATAAATCCTTTAAAAGGCAGAATATTTTACCCAGTGTGGAGTACCAAAGAGTGTTTCAGGGCGAGCACCTTCACCGAAGTGGAACCCACAGCGCCCAACAATCACATTAAACATAACGAGGGGAGATGTGGTTTCCTCTGTTGCTAGGTGACGTGACCTATCACATCTTATGACGGCAATGGGCAAGCCAATCCCCGTTTCCTTGTTAGGAATCCGTGGCGAGATTAGATGTGAAATTTGAATATGAATAAGGATATCTGGGCTAATTATAACCCCTCATCCCGCTGCCTCGTCAGCACTAAGCGACATTCAATGGAATCAAAAAACTCCGGGATGAAGGGGAGGAGGAAGAGGAGGAGGAGGAGGAGGAGGAAGAGGAGAGAGGAAGAAAGGGAGAGCGAGAAGGGAGGAATCAAGAGATCAATCCCTAGTTTGGGATTACGTGTGCTCAGATAACATCCTCCACCCCACCCACTGCTTTCTTTCTGGGAGTGTGTTTCAAGGCTGCACGGAGTGATTCCCTAACCCATCCACACACACACACACACACACACACACACACACACACACACACACACACACACACACACACAAAAGCACCTTCACTCACTCTACTCTGCACCCCCCAATCCGCATAATGCCGTTGGCCAAGTTTACACCTAGCTCTGCCGCCACGGTCTCCAAATGCGATTAGCGCTTATCTGAAGGAAGACCAAACTACCTTCATCATCGGGTTCATCATCGTCACATCCATATTCATGCTGTTCAAATCCCCTCTGGAGTAAAACTAAAGGGATTCAAGCACCTGAGAACACGGAGCGCTTAGCGGAAGAGGGAGGATTGCAGATTTCTCTATTGAGGTCACGGCGCCGTATGAGCGAGGCGTTTGAAGACTTTTGCTCCACAAAGAGAGATCCACTATGACAACAAAGTGACGACGCTTCTCAATCATTGATTGATTGCACATAATGAGAACACATCTTTAAAATGACGGGAGTTGATGCAAGACCTTGCTTTGACAAAATAATAATACCATCATCTATATTTGTTTATTGATATTGATTTCATATTTTTTGTGGCTGGTGATGTGAATTATGTTTCTATGGAGCAGTGGACAAAGAGAAGATCTCTGGTTCACAGCTCAGCGATGATAGAAGCCTCTTTTTAATATGGAACCTGTAACATTTCTAGGTTTATTTATTGAGCGAGGAAGTTGTTTTAAGCGTTCACACATAGAGTCGGTCTCCTATATGTGTTGATTCTGATGGATCCCAATGGATTAGCCTTTTTTTTCTCCACTCGTCATATGTGGCAGCACTGCTGGAGTCCAGTTGTGAACTAGAAAACAAGAACACCACAGAGGAACAGTGCTATGAATTCCTTTAACTGAATGACAGTGTATTTCCCTTTGACTCAATTGGCAACACATTAGGGGTCACAGAAATACATTCACAAAGGGTGTTTCAGGTTTGTTGGCTGATTTTTATGTCCGTCCGTCTGGTCTATTCTTAGGAACGCGATATCTTGGGAACGAATTTCTTCAAATTTGGCACAAACATCCACTTGGACTCAAGGATGAACTATTTACAATTGGTGGTCAAAGGTCAAGGTCGCTGTGACCTCACAAAACACGTTTTCGGCCATAACTCAAGATGACGATTTCACACAAATGTCTAATGAAATGATGTAATGGATGTAAATTACAACCGCGAGGATGTAGTTGTAGTTTTTCTGTGTAATAATGACACCTTGGTAGCTTTATAAACTGGCATATAAGACCACAGTAAACCGTGTCTGTGTTCTACCTGCACATTAATACTTTTGTTCCAATAATATACAATTTGTTAATCTTATTTTTGAGCAATTGCTCAAAAAATAACCCCCAAAAAAAGTCATAAAATCAGCTCCTGTTTGCACGGTGCCAAAGTTATCAGACGTTGGTTCAGCCTAACTTAGCAGGGCGCTAAACCAATAGCGCCTGACACATTTATACGCTGGTCTGGATGCACAGATATTTTCATCTGATTCTGCCAAAATGTGTTTTCAAGTGTCATTTTTTAAACTCTATTATCGATCAAATTAAATATCAAAAATATAGTTTTTAAGCAAAAATGTTCTTGTTTTCTGTCATTGATCTTTCTGCCATGAACTTCAATCAAATGGTCAAATTAAGTAATGCCTATTTCTCACCTCAAATGTTTGCAGAATCATCTTGTAGTGCACGGTTTAGCTGTAAAATGAAAAAGTTTATGATTCCTGCAGCCATGTTGAGATCTCTTGAGGAAATACCAATCACCGCCCACCAGCCGGAGCACAGCCAATAGGAACGCTGTCTCTCTGAAATGACCTGTGATTGGTCAAAGTCTTCAATCACAAGCTAGATTTTTTAAAGCCTGAAAACAGCCATAAGGAGGTGCAGAAGTCTAGTTTGCTCTCAGAACACTTGAATTACAATATGCTGAAAAGTTATTATGGATTGCCCAATGATGCCAAAAACATGTTGCCTACTGAAGCTTTAACTGTTAAAAGAAAAGAAGAAAAAGAAACGTGGTAAAAAAATTCAATTTTTTTCTTTCACTTTTTTTGCTCTTCTTCCTTTTTCTTGCACAGCATATCCAGTGTCTTCTTGTTTCTTCCTATGTCGTGGCTATAGCTCCTCTACCCTAACGAATGTTTCCCATCACCGGCCACAGAGGCCTACCTTCGAAACCACGGCCTCAACGGTTTCTCACCACTTCCACCTCCTTGCTCGTGTGTGCGAGAGAGAGAGATGTATGGGGGCACACAGCTGTCAAAATGCAGTCGACACCTTGATAGCATCGTCACACAGGAAAGAAAGACACTAGCTGGTGCTGCTAAATGTGGAGGAAAGGAGAGAAGTGGGGTTAAGTGCTAATCTGCTCTTTGTGGATAAAACAGATGTTCAGAAAGCATGGGAACTCTTCAAGCTTCTTCACTGCGGCTTCTTTGTGGAGGTCGGGATAGCAGCGTTATCCAAAGTTTGTTACCACTACTAATTAGCTAAGACGGATGCACAGTGTGTGTAACCAAATGTTCACACATAACATAGATAGATAGCTCTTTCTTATTCCCAGGGTGTAAAATACCTATGCTTTGTCACACCCCTCTGCATTTGATACCGCCCTTTAGCGCCGGCATGAGATGTCTTTCAGTTAACTACAATATAAACCCATCTGCGGAAATATTAAACTCTCAGTGAAAGTGCGCCGCGAGTGTGGTGAGGAAGTTTTAAAGAGCGAGAAAACACATTCACTTTCACGTTACAACCAGCTGTTCGTTCATGTCCCGTGTTCACAACGTTCAGTTTCATTTTCACTTTACAAACGTAAACATAGTTTTAAGCCTAAGCATGATGTTTTTTTTTCCTAAACCTAACTAAGTGGTTTTGTTGCCTAAACCTAAGCAAGTGTTTTTGTTTGAATTCTCGCACCTGTTTACTGCAGCCATAAAGTGACGCTGAGATGTCTGACAGAGCATCAGTATTTGGGGCGACTGTGGCTCAGAGGGCAGAGCAGGTTGTCCACCAATCGGAAGGTCGGTGGTTCGATCCCCGGCTCCTCCAGGTCACATGTTGATTGATGTGTACTTGAGCAAGACACTTAGCCCCAAATTGCTCCCGAAGGCATAGCCATCGGTGTGTGAATGAGTATTTAGATTAGATCCTGATGGGCAAAGTTGGCACCTCAGCAGCCTCTGCCTTCAGTGTATGAATGTGTGTGTGAATGGGTGAATGCTGACATGTAGTCCAAGTCCATTTACCATATTTAATGAGTTGGGATGACAACGTGTTGGATAAATAGAAACTTTATTGTCTTTCACACAAGTCCTTACTCCTGAAGATAATTCACCGACCATGTGATGTCACGTCATGATAGTATTTTTTCCAGCAGTCTAAATCATCAGTGGTAGATGTTCAACTTTGTGGTGTCAGTCCTTACCGTAAAAGAGCAGGGATCTTCTTTCTAGGGCCACAATGTTGCACCAGTCTGCAGAAAAGACACACCCACAGTACTGCTTCATACTGAATAAGAGGTGTGATCATGATCAAGCACTGGTGTTGACACACTTGTTGGCTTGTTGGAGATATGTGGATGTTATCCTGTAAATGTACAACATCATTTGAAGTAGCAGTAGACGGGTCAGGTTTTGGAGCAGGTGGTTACACCTAAAATAATGTAATTTACATAACTTACAGAGTACTGAAGAGCATTAAACATTACAATATGATGCACAACCCAACACTAGAGCTGCAACTAACGATTATTTTCATTGTCAATTAATCTGTTGGTTATTTTCTTGATTTACTGATTAGTTGTTTGGTCTATAAAATGTCGGAAAATGGTGAAAAATGACGATCAGTGTTTGCCAAAACCCAAGAGGACATCCTCAAATGATGTGTTTTGTCCACAACTCAAAGATATTCAGTTTACTGTTATACAAGATATTCACATATAAGAAGCTGAAAAAAATTAATCAAACCAATTAATCGATTATGAAAATAGTTGCTGATTAATTTAGTTGACAACTAATCCATTAATTATTACAGCTCTACACAGCACTGCAATGTAAAAATACTCCATTAAAAGTTTCATAATCCATTGAAATAGTATAAATTAAATCTATTAATTGATCACAATAAGAACAAATTTGGTTGGATGGCCAAGAAATCGACTGACATATATATGTAATAATGCATTTGGTCCAGGCAGCACTAGACCTACAATCACTACCTCATACACTGCTATGTAAATGAAACCATAATAATGTGTCATAATTTTATGAGGTTATTGTAGCTTTTGCACAAGAAGGGCAAAGTAAATAGAAACCGCAGCTGTCAGGTGAATGTAATCAACAATAAATACACTTAGACAGTGGATTAAACTCTCTAAATAGGAATATATAACGTTTAAAATGCAAACCTTTGTGAAGCTGGAAGGCCACATTACATACACTACACCTCACCTAATCGTTACATGCTTG